>JAJIBD010007670.1:0-85922 GCA_021461705.1 Cryptotis parvus | reverse complement strand
CATATCTGTAGCAGCAACAAGCACTGATTAGAAATAAATGCGCAAATAATTCAAATGTCATCAAGAAAATAACACAAACAACCAGCAAAATGTATGCTCTCACCTCAGCATCCTTCCTCTGGGTGTTGCACATCTTTATCATTGGTAAACATGAAGTGGCATTTCCCTCTTCCCTTACATGTACATCTTGGTCTGTTTTAGCTAAATGCAAAAAAAAAAAAAAGAAAGAAGAAAGAAAAGCCAACATACCCCTTCTTCCACTATTTTGAAGCCTTTCATTTTCCCTTGGGTAGGAAGGCTTCTTTGCCTATTTTTATATGGTGACTTTAGTTTACACCTTGGGGTAGAACTATCTGGTGAATGTCAAATTTACTCTGAGATTTGCTAGAATGAACATAAAAGTTCATATGGTGGAAACTGTAGCTGACTCCGTGTTTGGATATTTTTATATCTACACATTACATTCAGAAAGTCAGAGTTCAGACTCATGGAAAAAATAGCTACATTGATGACTAATGTTACTTCCCAAGCTGTTAAGCCAGAGAAATAGTGTTCTACAGAGTAAGCTGCACCTCTGGTCCCCAGCCCTTTTGCTTAGATCAAAGTTTAGAGGGTGGAGGAATGACAGAGCAGAGGCCCAGCTGCATGGAGTCACATGGCAGATGACCCAATTGAGACACAGGCAACCTAAAGTCCTCTCCACTGGGTATGGTTTGCTCATGGATGCTGTTGAATCACACAGTCACTTGCTATGCTGTAGATAATTGTTTAGGAAGAAAACAGAGTCGTATTTCTTGCTTAAAGTATCCCTCCTTGAAGGTCATGACCGAACTTTGCCATTGCCTATGCTTTTATTTATGCACCAGAAGGAATAATTTTTAACTCACTCTCTTCATTCCACTCATTCACCAGAACATATAGAAAAGTCCAGGTTCAAATGAATGATTCTTGTTTTCTTGGCTGTATATCAAGATTTTTCCAGATTGTCAACTCCTTAGAGGGGGAGAAGCATAAAATCCAGCTGTAGAAACCCAGAAGTGACCTAACATGATCCAGGTGTTTCTGGTTTTCTTAGGGAAAAAAAGGCAAATGTATATGCAATGCCTGATTGACCGTATCTGGAGGATACCGCCCGTTAGCACCAGCTTGTTGCTCAGAGCTTTGATGGGTGAGTTGTCAGTGAGTCTCATACAGGAATGTTATGTCTGATTTACTAAGATTGGCTTATAATGGTATTCTGAAAGTTTGGCGACCTTGTATCTATCTTCCTTCCATCTTAGTCAATGCTCATAAAAATGGATTTTAGAGAAGACGTGTAAAGAAAACGAGTTTCCATGGTGGTGTGGAAAACTTAGGGAGTAGGAAGAAATGAGCCTAACCTCAATTCAACTGCTTATTAACCATGTATCTATGGGCAAGTCTTGAGTCTTTTTAATTAACATTTTTTAATTTGTAAAACACATATAATATTATTTGGTCTTAATGACATACTGTAAAATGAGAACATTGTGTTGGGAAAAGATTTATGCATATAAATAAATTAGGTAAAGCTATGAATAAGCAGGCATTTAGCTATGTGTAGCTTGTTTAGTCTATAATAACACCCTAGCCCCTTCTCCATAGATCAGCTCTAGTGTTTTTTAAATGGCTAAAATTAACTAGTTTGTCAGAATGAGCAAATTTTCTGAATGGATATTCAGCTACCTAGAACAATCTCTTTCATTTTCCTTCAAATGTTACCTACCTTTAATGCTCTCAAGGTCTTTAAACAAGGCTCTTTCTTAATGTCTCTGTTATTCTGGCGCTGGATACTCTATTATAGTTCATTTGTGAGGTTCCTGACCTTGATTAATGGCCATTTGGGAACATGCCTTCCTCCCAAGGTCAGGGACCTCTCTTTAGTTAATTTTATATTAGTCTTCATTACCTTCTAGAATGACACACATTTAAGTATACAGTGAACACTCTATGGATGAAACTTTAATATTTGTTCAGTAGATAATGCTATGGAGGGGGAAGCAGTGTTGACTGCTGAGGTGCACAAGGTGTTGAGAGAGGATGGCCTAGGAAAAGAAAATCAGAGTAAGAGTCAGAGAGCTGAACTATAATCCAGTCTTTGTAACTGCCCTATTGTATGAGGCTTTGATGAGTCAATGAACTCTCTCTGAACCTTTGTTCTCTGATTTTTTATGAGAGAGAAAGGTGGAGTTTTGCCTTTGAGGCTCTGTACAGTATGAAGCTCTAACTTTACCTGTTTTATGGTAACTTCATCTGAAGTAAAGCACTGAGAAAATAAGTAAATCAAGAGATGTTTTCAAATTGCCAAATAGGGTGATTCCAAGAAAATGGAAGTCTATCCTATTTTTTTCAATATTTTAATAAATGTTTACTGTATACATGAATAACACTAGAGGTTTGGGAAATACTAAGTTAACCATTCATTTTGTAAAAAATATTTTATTATACCATCATGAGATATAAAATTACAAAGATGTTCATGTCTGGGTTTCAGTCATACATTGTTCCAGCACCCATCCCTCCACCAGTGCCCATTTCCCACCACCAATGTCCCCAATTCCCTCCCCTCTTCCCTAGCCTGCCTCTATGGCAAGTTCTTTATCTCTTTTCTCTTTCTCTTTCTCTCTCTCTTTCTCTATTCCTTCTCTTACACATTGTGGATTGCAATACATACATTTAGAGATTATCATGTGTATCTTTTTGCCTGTATTCAATACTCAGTTCTAGGTAGGTATTATCACTTTCAACAATTATTAGCACACTGTTCCTTTCTCTGTTCCACCCAACCTCCAACTCTCAGACGCTTGTGGTAGATTCCACTTTTGAAAAGACCTCCTGATCCATGGTTGGTCTGACCTTGGATATTGGTATCATAATATGTATATATATGCATATATATATATATTTATGTCATGCAAATAAATGCAGTCATTCTATATCTGTCTTTTTTCCTTCTGGCTAATTTCACTCAACATGATCCTCTCCATGTCCATCCATTTATAGGCAAATTTCATAACTTCATTTTTCCTAACAGTTCATAGTATTCCATTGTGTAGATATACCAGAGTTTCTTTATCCAGTAATCAATTGTCAGGCACTCTGGTTGTTTCCAGATTCTGGCTATTGTGAATAGTAAGCATTCATTTTTACCTGTAACTACTTTAAGGATATAGGCACAAAAAAGCAGAACCCCTGGAGGTCATTTCAGTAATATTTCTGAATATGATAAAGAAAACAGGATATTAACATCTTTAAGTGTATATACTTGGGTGTATCTGTGGCTCTTGAACAATGAAAAGTGTCATGTATAGATTGGACCTTGCCCTATCTTACAGAAACAAAGCAAAATGAAAAATATTGAGTATTTATAACTGCCTTATTTCCTTTAGGATTTCAGATCAACAGTAGTAATCAAGCATAGATAAGAACATAGTTTTTAAAAGAGAAAATTGTTTAATTCTTCTCAAATTATTAAAAAACAAAATTCCAGGGCATGGGAGATAGCTCAAAGGGCTAGAGCAAATGCTTTTCATCCAGGGAGGTATGGGTTTGATCTTGCCCAATATCATCCCTTGAATACCCTAGGTGTGGTCCCAAACATGAGTCCAATTTCTTTTCTTGAACTTAAAAGATTGTTTTCAGAAACTTAAGAAAAATGGATACCTTTTGCATTGAATATGTGTGGCAATCTAGTGAAGTCATCTAAGTCCATGGAACTGGCTGCTTGTCACTGAAACCTGTACTGGTTAGGATTTGATATATTCTATCTGCTATGCTGAAATCTTCTGGTATTATTATGGATTGAACAATGAATTCTGTAGGGTTTTTTTTCCAATAGCTGTTGCACTGCACTTGACTTAAAGCGGCAGAGTCTTATTTTTCCAAATAGGGTGATTCTCACAAGGCTGTCCTATTCCTGAAAATTGGTAGGTGATGACAGTATCTTAGCTCTATTGTGCACACTCTAGCTCCACTTTAGGAGGAGGTCTCAAGTTATCTTTCCAACTTTCATTAATGATCAATGTGAGTTAATAGTTATGTATTAATTGAGAGTTGGCAATTCGCTTGCCTCTAGGTTGTTCAACCAGTTGGAGAGTAAGTTCTCTCTAAATCTTACATATAGCACATCTGAAGAAAGGTCGGTGCAACAAGACTTTGAAGACAAAATGGGAAGAGATCACTGTCACTGTATCACTGTCTTCCCGTTCATCATCGATTTGCCGAGCGGGCCCCAGTAACATCTCCATATGTCCTGTCTCATGCTAGTAGAGCCCAAGGCATCTGCTTGCTCCAGGAACATAAAGAGCCTCAATCCATTCCAGAATGAGGTCTATAATTGTTACTGGTATTTGGCATATCAAATACAACACGGGTAGCTTGCCAGGCTCTGCCGTGCAGGTGGGAAGAGATCTGATAACGAAAATTTGTCATACAAGCATCAAAGAATGACAAGTCTCTTTTTAAATACATCACCTACCATTACTTGAAGATTGCTCACCACAGGTATGTCCTGAACTCTTTTGTGAAGTTCAGCTACAAGCCTTGGCTCAAGTTTACAGGCAATTGCACTTTGTGCCTTTTTGGATAACTTTTCAGAAATATTGCCAGTTCCAGTTCCAACTTCCAGCATCACATCAGTTAGTCTTAAGGCAGCCTCCCATGTGCTTCACCTCCCACTTGTTCTTACGCTCATGGCATAGGCTGCTTGCCTGAGACTTGACCTTTGGCATCTCTGCAGGCTGTGGGGAGTCCTACAGACCTGATAGTGAAGTGAAAAGCAAAATCTGCAGACGCCACACCACGTGTATGCCCATTGCCCCAACAGTCTATTCTATTTTAAGTGGTAAGATACATTTAAAAAATCCGACAGTCAGTGTAAGTAATTTATCAGATATATAAAAAAGAAAATCTAGTTTAGAATACTAATTTACAATTATCTTACTTGGATATATTGTAAAATATATTACATTAAATGTAAATGTCACTTTCATTGTCTTCCCGTTCATCATCGATTTGCTTGAGCGGGCCCCAGTAACATCTCCATATGTCCTGTCTCATTCTAGTAGAGCCCAAGGGCATCTGCCTGCTCCAGGAACATAAAGAGCCTCAATCCATTCTGGAATGAGGTCTATAATTGTTACTTGTATTTGGCATATCAAATACAACACGGGTAGCTTGCCAGGCTCTGCCGTGCAGGTAGCATACTCTTGTAATCATCTCTAAGTCCAGCATTTATTGATGAACCAGGCGTCGCTTGCGGCGGCGCAAGCTGGACTGTGATAGGCTGGTCTGTTGGGTGGACTTCTGACGAGAGAGAAGTCTGGATGTGGAAAATGGAGGCCCTCATGGAGTGGGGGTCGTCTGGCTTGTTGCAAGGCTCTGCTAGGGTGGCGGGCCAGGGCTAGAACCCACCATCCCTCCTGGGCGCCTTGTGAGAGGCTGGGCACAGGGAGAGCAAGTAGCAGCTCTGCCCCATGTCTGTCTCTGGATCAGCATACCTGGGCCGGATTAGAAAAGATTGCAGCAGGGTGGATCTCGATGAGCCGGGCTGTGATAGGCTGGTCTGTTGGGTGAACTTCTGAGGAGAGAGAAGTCCAGATGTGGAAAATGGAGGCCCTCATGGAGTGGGGGTCGTCTGGCTTGTTGCAAGGCTCTGCTGGGGTGGCGGGCCAGGGCTAGAACCCGCCATCCCTCCTGGGCGCCTTGTGAGCGGCTGGGCACAGGGAGAGCAAGTAGCAGCTCTGCCCCATGTCTGTCTCTGGATCAGCATACCTGGGCCGGATTAGAAAAGATTGCAGCAGGGTGGATCTCGATGAGCCGGGCTGTGATAGGCTGGTCTGCTGGGTGGACTTCTGAGGAGAGAGAAGTCCAGATGTGGAAAATGGAGGCCCTCATGGAGTAGGGGGTCGTCTGGCTTGTTGCAAGGCTCTGCTGGGATAAATGTAAATAGGAATTAGAATTTAAGAATGTCTTAGATGGCTGAATAAAGAAACTATGGTACATCTACACAATGGAATACTACACAGCCATTAGGAAAAAAAATGAAGTCACGAAATTTGCTTATAAATTAATGGGGATATCATGTTGAGTGAAATGAGTGAAAAGAGGAACAGATATAGAATGACTGCATTCATTTGTAGGATATAAAAAGAAATTTACACTATGAGACTAATATCTAATCCAGGGAAAACAGGTGCCAAGAGGACTGGTCAATGGTTGTAAACTTGCCACAAGAGTCTCTGGGGGGCAAAGGGTAGTTAGTACAGAAAAGGGACCAGTATGCCAATGATAGTTGGGAGTGATCATTTTGGACAGGAACTGAGTGTTGAAAGTAGATAAAGGGATATACCTGATGATCTTTTAGTGTCTAAATTGCAAACCATAGGCCCAAAGGAAAGAAGAGTGAGACAGAGAGAGAGACAGAGAGAGAGAGAGACAGAATAGAGAGAGAGAGAGAGAGAGAGAGAGAGAGAGAAGGAAAGTGTAGGAATTGTGTTGGGAGGGGGGGGAAGGAAACTGGGAACATTGGTAGTGGGAAACCAAATCATGAACAACTTTGTAACTGTAAAAAAGGCAAATTGATGAGAAAAGTGAGAGAACTTTTTGAATATTGACGGTTATTAGTATTTTAAAACTTTTAACACATTTTACTTCACATTTTTGTATTACAAATTATTCCTGAGACTAAAAGTATCTCATGAAAGAATGCTTTATAAAATGCTGTACTTTATTCATAGAAAATAATACAAATCTTTTGTGTGTGTTGGTTTCATTTCCAAATTAGAAGTATCTCTTGAGAAGAAAAGTTAGTAAGTACTTAATTGTAGTCTTCAAGTCGTAAGCATGGTGCCAAACTATTCTACCACCTCCAATTTGCTGATGACATCATTCTAATAACACCAAACATTAGCCAAGTGGCACAAATGCTGGTTGACTTTGACCGAGAATGTAGAGAGATAGGTCTACAGCTGAATCTAACGAAAACTATGTTTATGAAAAATGAACTAGTTCCAGAGGCCCCATTCACTCTCAATGGAACAGACATCTCTGAATGCAGCAGTTATGTGTACCTAGGTCGAGAAGTCAACATGATGAACGACCTAAAACCTGAGCTGCGCAGGAGGAAGAGTGGCATGGAATACCTTCAAAGGCATCGAATAAATAGCTAAATGGACAAAGAACCTTCAGCTCCGGGCACATCTCTTTGACTCCACCTTCTCCCTGCATTAACATATGCCTCAGAGACCTAGGCCCTACGAAAGCAGGATGAGAATGCTATTCGGGTCTCCCAGAGAGGAATAGAAAGAGCTATGCTTGGAAAATCACGCCTCACTCAAGTGAGAGAAGGAATCGGAGTTCTGACCTCCATCACTACTCCAGAATCATGGACACTGTCTCGTTTGCCAAGGCATTGAAAATTAGATAGGCTGGACATGTAATGCAATTTGGAGACGACTGCTGGACTAGAGTTGTTACTGACTAGATCCCACAGGATGTCAAAAGATCACATGGCCGCCCACCTACAAGATGGTCAGACTTACTTGTCAAGACCCTGAAGGAATGGTTTGAAGCTCTTCATATTCCTGAATCAACCAGATGCCATTGGGCTACATTGGCACGATAGGGTCCAATGGAAATGTTACTGGCACCTGCTCGAGCAAATCGATGAATAACGGGATTCAAGTGATCAAGTGATCAGTCCTTTGTAATTTATTGAGAACATTTCATCACACATATATAAACATTCAGCTTTTTTCTATAGAAGTAATACTTGATGTTCAATATGAATTGCCAGTCTAGTCAGCTTTATAATCCATCCATTTTTATCAAGAATGACTGTTTATCTATTTTTCTGGTCTACCAAGAAAGAAATTCAATGAAATACAAGACTTCCCTCCACTTCTTATATAAGTGCAATAGAATCTTTATCAGATAAAGTCAATACTTAAATGAGTAAACTATTTCTGTTGTCTCATTGTCCAAGTAACTTTAAAGCAGTGAGTGTTTTTTGACAACTTTGCTAATGTAGTTCTTTTTTTACTTGCTGGTAAATAAATCATAATTGATATCTACTGTTGATATTTAAATATGTTTCTGAGACTTGAAAAGAAAACGTGATGAGGCGGGTACTGTAGTGTGGTCTCCCAATTATTCACATGTTTATAAGACTGTAATCACCAAGATCTATCATTGTAAAAATTATGAACACTTTTATAACCACACTGATATAAGCTAATATCAGTGGATTACAATTCAAATAATAAAACTAGAAATAGTAATCAGAAGATGGCGAGCCTATCACCATTATTAGCATCACCATTGCACATTTCTATCTCTGATGCAGAATCAAGTGCCATGCCAGTACTAACTTTGTAACTTACATAGAATTTCATGTCTGATGTTCTGAAAGTTACAAGTCAGGCCTTTTGGCAATGAGCCTAGAGCCCAGAAATACTCATTGGCCTAGTTTTTGGCAATGAAGACTGTATTTTTATGACAGTCTTTCTTTCCTTTTTATTTTTTTTTTTATTTTTGGGTCACACCCAGCAATGCTCAGGGTTACTCCTGGTTACTCCTGGCTCTGCACTCAGGAATTACTCCTGGTGGTGCTCGAGGGACCATATGGGATGCCAGGGATCGAACTCAGGTTGGCCTCATGCAAGGCAAACGCCCTACCCGCTGTGCTATTGCTCCTGTCCCAATGACTTTCTTTTATATTCCATAACTTAAAAGGTCTCTGCCTATCACTAACTAGAAATAATGATATATAATAATAATAATATAGAAATAATAATAATAATAATACTGTAGAAATCACTAGAAATAAAACTATAAAGAGGGTCTACATTTGGATTCTTATTATATAATTATACCTACTAAAAACAGTGTTATTAGTGATACCCACATACCTTAGTCTTTTTCTCTTTTCCTTTTTACTGTAAGTTAATTAAAAGAATAATTAAACAAATATGAATTGATTCACAGTCTTGGGACTAGCATCCTACTAGGAAGCAGGGTGCGTCCAGGCGTACTCGCTCACAGCTGTGTAGAGCCTAGTTTTCAGTGCCATAAGGAACAGATATTTTGGGTATCTGTAAATTAGTTCATCATGCACATCATGTCTAAGTTATTTTTTAAAATGAGCTAAAAATTGCATTGTATATCAACAGTGATATAATAAAAATTTTAAAAATAACAAATGAACTATGCTTCTTCTGTAGGTGGCTCAGTGGCTAATGGGACTCTGCCTTGTAAGCATGCGTTAAACATCCAAGGCTGGTACTGCCGTAACAGTCAAGTGTCTATGAATACTGCACAGGTCAAGCATGTCTCCATGATGTGTGAGCACTGCAGCAGAAATGTGTCTCCCTGCACCCTGTGGGGGTGGGGGTGGGCAAACATTGTGACCAGAATGTGTTGAACCATGAGTGCATCCACCAAAGGATGCCACTGTCAACTCTGCTGCAGTCTCATGTATTGCTCTGGGAGAGCCCCACAATCAAGACAGAGCCCTACAAGCAAATACTGTTTGAGACCTGGTCATCACCATAACACAAATAGAAGGAAGGGAAGGAAGGAATGTCTTAAATGAGCAATGGTTTGCAATGAGTTCTCTTTAAACAATTGTGGGGTGCCCTTCATCGTTTTTATAGCATGGACTGAGGTTGAAAGTGAAAGCTAGAAGGTGGCCCATCATTTTTCGTTTCTGAAACAGCTGGAAAGATGAGTGAAAAGATTATAAGAGTCTATGCTTAGCACCTAGGAAACATTTCTTTTTAGTTTATAAAGCTCCAGGCGTCTCAAAAGCTTTAGGGATGAATAGTAACAGAAATGTCAGTTTCCAGATACAATGTTTAAAAATGTGTTTACATTCAGCCATGATAGACAAATAGTGCATAGTATATTTTACATTGATTTATCGTTAGCAAAGTTACAAAGGAACAAATCGTCAATAAAAACACAGCAGCACTTGTATCACTGTATCATGTCTTCCCGTTCATCATCGTTTGCCGAGCGGGCCCCGTCTCTCCATAGTCCGTCTCTGCGTGAGCCCAAGGGCTCTGCGCTTGACTATTGTTTTATAAGCCCTTCCTCACAAAGGTCTGTTGAAAACTCACACCAAGGTGATCTCAGGCAAAACAATAACCACAACACCCTCCTGTCACGGTGCTTCTCATCTTGGATCCTCTAGTGGCTGTTACTCATCGGTGAGTGTCACCTTGCCTTAATAAATGCTCTTGTGGCTGAACCATGTCTATGCTTTAGGACCCCAAGAGCATTTTGCTCTGTTTATTTGAAGAGCAGTGTTGTCAATGTTGTTACTTCACCCACTTTGCTCATTAGCAGGAAAGACCATCTTCTTTTTAGTGCCATCTTAGTATCTAACACTTTTTTCTGACTGAAAATGACATGGAGGTACTTCCAGACTGAAGTTAAAAGAAAGCGCCCATCAGTGGAAAAAAGTAGTCACCTACCCTGATGATGTACAAGTGCATACCCTGACAGAAGCAGCTTACAGGGATAGTATTTTGCCACACACACACACACACACACACACACACACACACACATATATATATATATATATATATATAGTATATATATAAGGTATATACATAAGGTGTATATATACCTTAAATGTTGTGCTTTTTTTACAATTAATAAGTTCATGTTTGGGTTTTGGTCATACAGTGTTCCAGCACCCGTCCCTCCACCAGTGCCCATCTCCCAACACCAACATCCCCGGTTCCCTCCCCCCCCCCCCCCAGCCCACCTCCATGGCAGGTTCTTTATTTCTTTCCCTTTCTCTCTCTTTCTCTTTTCCTTCCCTCCAGACTATGGATTACAGAACATACATTAAAAGGTTGTCATGTGTATCCTTTTGCCTCTATTTAATGCTCAGTTCTAGGTTGGCATTAGTACCCTCGACAATTATTAGCACACTGTTCCATTTTCTGTCTTACCTAACCTCTGACTCCCACACGTTTGGGATAATTTCCACCTTTGACAAGACCTCCTGATATATGTTTCACTTGACCTTGGATATTGGTATCATAATATGCACATATATATTTATGCCATGCAAATAAATGCAGTCATTCTGTGTCTGTCTCTCTCCTTCTGGCTAATTTCGCTCAACATAATCTTCTCCATGTCCATCCATTTATAGGCAAATTTTATAACTTCATTTTTCCTAACAGCTGCATAGTATTCCATTGTGTAGATGTACCAAAGCTTCTTTATCCAGTCATCGATTTTCGGGCACTCTGGTTGCTTCCAGATTCTGGCTATTGTGAATAATGCTGCTATGAACATAAAAGTAGGGATGGTGTTTCCGCTGCGTATTTTTGGTTTCCCAGAGTAGATTCCCAGGAGTGGTATGGCTGGGTCAAATGGGAGTTCAATTTCTAGTATTTGGAGGAAAGTCCATATTGTTTTCCAGAAAGGCTGTACCAGTCGGCATTCCCACCAACAATGGATGAGTGTCCCCTTTTCCCCACATCCACGCCAGCACTTGTTGTTCTTGCTCTTTTGAATATGTGCCAGTCTCTGTGGTGTAAAGTGGTATCTCATTGTTGTTTTGATTTGCATCTCTCTGATGATTAGTGATGATGAGCATTTTTTTCATATGTTTTTTGGCCATTCGAATTTCTTCCTTGCTGAAGTTTCTGTTCATTTCTTCTCCCCATTTTTTTTGATGGGGTTGTTTGTTTTCTTCTTGTAAAGTTCTACACTGCTCCAAGAGATAAAAGAGGACACAAGGAAATGGAAACACATTCCCTGTTCATGGATGGGGAGAATTAACATTGTCAAAATGGTAATACTCCCTAGAGCTCTATACAGATTCAATGCAGTCCCTATGAGGATACCGATGACATTCTTCAAAGAAATTGACCAAACGCTCCTGAAATTTGTATGGTACAATAAACCCCCAAGGATAGCTAAAGCAATCCTCGGGAAAAAGAAGATGGGAGGCATCACCTTTCCCAACTTCAAACTGTACTACAAGGCAGTAGTAATTAAAACAGCATGGTATTGGAATAAAAACAGACCTGTGGACCTATGGAATAGAATTGAGTATCCTGACACCCAACCTCAAACACATGATCATTTAATCTTTGATAAAGGTGCAATGAGTCTAAAATGGAGTAAGGAAAGCCTCTTCGACAAGTGGTGTTGGGAAAACTGGGCAGCGGCTTGTAAAAAAATGAATTTGGACCTGTGTCTAACACCATGCACAAAAATCAGATCAAAATGGATTAAAGATCTCAATATCAGACTTGAATCCATAAAGTACATTGAAGAAAATATAGGAAAAACCCTCCACGACATTGAAGTTAAAGACATCTTCAAAGGTGAAACATTACTAACAAAGCAACTAGAAGAAAGGATAAACATATGGGACTACATGAAACTAAAAAGCTTCTGCACCTCAAAAGAAACAGTGACTAAGATACAAAAGCAGTCCACAGAATGGGAAAGAATATTCACCCAATACCCATCTGATAAGGGGTTAATATCCAGGATGTGCTTTGTTTTATAATCGCCCCTCTTAGCACATGCTCAACTGAATTAGGGATCTGATGACTGGACAAGACCAGATTAGCTGGATGTGGGCACGTGTGCCCCAGGAATTGCTCATCCATGGGCCTGTTAGAGACTTTGGCAGAGTTTCTGGGGTGGGGCGTAGGGGACATGAGTGGAATTCTCTCTTTGCTCTAGTTAGAATTTAGAATTGAGGAAATTCAGAGCTCTAGCAGGTTCACTTCAGGAACTCAATGGAAAGGTCACCAGTATACTTGGGGTCATGACAGCAATTATAGGCTGGAAATTTGAGATCAGAGATGAGAGAATAGGGAGAACAATGAAGAGATGCAGAGAAAGTGGGACTGAATATTCATGAAGTTTCTGAGAACATGAGGAAAATTAGAGGTACACTCACACAGTACATACATAGACACAGCAAGATACTTCGAGCCCTGGACTGCTTTCTACTTTTAGCTTCAGTTCAAGTTCAAGCCTCTTATTTCAGGTTACCTTAAATAGCCATCTTTTACCTCAGGACTAAATGAAAATACCAGCAAAGTTTGTTAAAGTTTTGTTGCATATTGCAACACCATAATTAATAGTATTGCAGAAATCCACATGTTAGTGAAAAGATATCCAGTCTTATTACACTCCCATTAACACTTGCCAGTTGTGTGATTTCTCCTATTTTTCCATTAGACAAGAAATTGGAAAACCAAAGAAATTGTATTTCCTTGTCATTAATGTTTCTTTAAAAAATCAGATACTGCCAATACATAGATCTCTGAGGTTAACTTTATATAATCCTTGTTATTTCACTTTAATGAATGCTTCATAGAACTAGTAAATTGCTATAGATTATATAAATAAAGGATATGATTTTTATGCTCACTATATATGATCTAAAAACCACATAAGACATTTGCATTTTATGCTCCTATTGTGATTGTTGCCCTTAAGTACTTTTAGTGGAGTGTTCTGATGGTACCTGAATAGAGAACTTTGTATTTTTGGGGTAAAGAAGTGCATTTAGGAACATTTACATCTGTAAACATTTTACTGCTTATTGTATATTTTTTGGTAGAATATGAGGGCTGGAGAGATAGTTCAGTGAGAAGGGCCCAGGTTTGATCCCAGGCATCCCATAAGTCCTCTAAGCCCCATCAGGAGTAATTCGTAAGTGCGAGCCAGGAGTAATCTCTGAGAATCGCCAGTTGTTGTCCAAAAACAAAAACAAAAAGCAAAC
The DNA here is from genome assembly GCA_021461705.1 of Cryptotis parvus. Lineage (NCBI taxonomy): Eukaryota > Metazoa > Chordata > Mammalia > Eulipotyphla > Soricidae > Cryptotis > Cryptotis parvus. The sequence continues at coordinate 72,130 of JAJIBD010007670.1, read as the reverse complement.
AAAGACTGTAATTTGGCACTGGTATATAATAAAGCTTTTTTTTTTCCAACATAGGATATCGCTCATGAGTTAAGGTAGGTTTTCCCAAACACGGTATTATATAAAATATACAGTATCTACATGCACTCATTTATTTCTCTTTACCATGGTGTTTATCTTCTTTTATTATCTCTGTATGCTTTTGTCATTGTCCTTCTGTCATCCCTTCACTTACCAGGGAAAGAGTTAATGTCTTAGATTTGAGTGGAACTTTGTGCCAACTATAAAAATAAGAGGTTAAATAACTTCTCAGGACATAACTCAGGTGGACCAGTTCCTAAGAAACATTTCCTCTGTATTCTTAGTTTTTGGGTATGTGATCATCTTTGGCCTATGTTTCCAACCCATCCCTCTCACCCTCCCCCAAAAAATTATACACACTAACATACATCTACAACATACATTGGGGAGATCCAATCTAAGTTAATTTTGAGTTTAGAAATAGCTTTCATTCAGATAATTAAAAAGGAAAAATTCCTAGGATAGCATAATTCTAATGCTGTTTTTCCCCTTTAGAGTTTCTTACCATACTTAGTAGACGCACTGCAGTCAGTGCTGGAGGCAGCCCTCACCCTGTGAAGAGGTATTATTTGTCTCATTAGCACAGTGGGAGTGCCATGAAAGGGTCCATGACCTAGAGCCCATCTTGCTTTAATAATGGCTTAACACTCATAAAAGATTTTAATGGCTACATGAGGCATATTTAAATATTAAACTCCATTCCTCTTTGTTGATTCACAAACCCCGATGAATAGGATTCCTTCAGTAGCTTCCAAGGTTAAAGAAATGTGCCTGGCTTCTCACGCCAGTGAATGAAAAACCCAGCCCAGCTCCAGAGACTTATTCTCTCACCCCCACTCTGACCTGTTAACCATCTGCAAATCTAAGAAATGAGTGTGTGTGCATATTTTGGGGAGTTTTTATAGGGGGGTCGTGGAGGGTGGGGTGGGGAAGTATTGCCATTTTGAGATCTCTGACTCAGGAACAGAATTTCTGTCATCAGTGGGATGGCTGCTTCTAACCCTGCACAGGACAATGGGAAACGCATGATGCTTAGTTTCATCAGAATGTACTTCACTGAAACTTGTACACACTGAAACTTGATCCCCAGTTTCAGTGTGACCTTCATGGAGAGGGCTGAGACCTTATTTGGAAGATCTGTTAATGCTTCTATCTAAATGTAAGTAGCCCAGTGCTCACGGTGTTATCTGTGCACTTGGATTCTTGTAAGTACTCATACGGTCCAATGTTGCTATTTCCTTGAGGTCTTGAGAAAGAGTAGAAGATGACAGGGAATCAGTACTGTTTGTTTAATACCAGAAAGTCAGTCCTCCAAGGCCAGCACCTGGCAACTCATTGCCTCATTGTGTGAAGTTCTTGTGTGGATGACAAGACCTGAAAGAATGTACTTCTCTTTCTTGCCTTCTGGTGTGGATGTGAGGCCTATACCATTTAGAGATGCTTTTATTTACAGAAGAGAAAATTGAGTTACAGACTTCCTGTCATGAATTGAGGAGCCTGGGGAGAATGAGGGTGGAAAGGTACTGTGAAGGAAGGAGCTTGGCTGTGCGAACGCAGAAACTCTTGGGGTTTGGCAAACTTCATAGTATGTTTTAAATATTTGGGGGTATAACAGAGCCTAACATGTATTTTGCTCAAAGCACCATTTCCCTTTTATTTGATAAAACTATGTATATTCTAGGGAAATTTAATCTGTGGATTTTGGAATCATGTAACTGTCATTCTTCAAAATACTGCAAGGTAAATACTAGATCTGGATACAAGAAGTCTCTTGAGTTCTTTGATAAGCAGTTTCCTTCTTTGAACTTGAAAGTAAAACTTCGCCAGCTTTGAATGAACCCTGAACCCAGAGAAGTTTGGAGCTTACTTCTCAAATTATCTCCCAGACAGTGTGCGGGAGATATACTAGCTATACTCATAGCTAGTATAACGCAATGACGGAACAAGTCTCTCAGAAAAGGGCCTTATGCATCTGTGTGGTTTTCCGCTGGGGCTTCCTGGCACCCTTTGAGTCCACTTGTGTTGGATCTATTCTGGTGCAAACACAGCCCCAAGTTAGTCCCAGCCCAGCCCAGGCCTGGTGTGATCTTTATTTAAAAGTATACTTTGGGAACCCCAGCAATAGCTTAAGGGGCTAGAGCCCATGATTTGCATGCAGGAACTCTGGACTTAATCTGCCGACAGCATATTCCCCTGTGCTCCCATGGGCATGTCCCACAAGTACTGGGGTTAGAGTAATCATAGAGCACCATCAGGCCCAAAGAAGAAAAGTATATATGAGGGGCTGGGAATATGGAATAATTCTTTGCATGTACAAGTGTATGAGACTCTGGGTTCAATACCTGGTACTCTCCCTCCCTCCCTCATGTAATATTTTATTCATTATGGGTCTTTATAAGTTAATTTTATTTAAAAAACATTGTGCAGATGTATTGGTTACTTTGTTACTGAATCTTTTTTCCTGGTTTTTATTTAATTTTTTTTATTGAATCACTGCTTTGAATCTGACTTTCAAAGTTGTTTGTGATTGGGTTTCAGCCATACTGATGTAGGTGAGCCCCCACGAGTAGCTTATGTGAGGCAGGAAGGAGAGAGACAGTCACTTTGTTCCCATCCAACGCTGCCATTCCGTGACTCTTCGGGAAGTCTAGGCCTTATCCAAGTCTTGCAGGTTCTTGTCTTTGCATCTCAGAAGAAGAATTTCAGGAGGTGATGGGCAGTGAAGTAAACACAGATTTTATCTGGAGGCTTTAGTACTGGGAAGGAGTGAAAGTGGCAGAGAGTACGCATTTCAAGAGGGGAGGTGCCGGTGACCATGTTGGGCAGCGTGGGCACAAGAGCATATGGGCTTGGGCAGCATTATGAGCCCTCTTCCTTTGTTCAAGGTGGCTTTTATAGGCTTTTCCCAAGCTGCCTTCAAGTGGAGCTTCTACCTAGGTAAGAGTCTGTTGCTAAGGTACTGTCATGTGGATAGTGCTGGGAGGAGTGGAAGGTCTTTGAAATTTCTTTCCTGTCCTTTGTGAGCTTCTCTCTAGGTCTTTTTGGCGCCCTCCTAGAAATTTCATTGTCATGGGGCCTTTCTTATCTATCTGCCTACAACAATACAATGTTCCAATTTTCTCTCTCTCTCCCTATTTTCCTCCTTCACTCTCTCCCTCTCTCCATCCCCCTCCTACCTCTCTCTTTTTCTCTCCCTCCCTCCCTCCCACCTGGGTTTCCTTCTCAGAGCAGCAAATGCATATGCATGGCCTCCAGTCAAAGAAAAGAAGTCTTACCTGCAGGCTGGTGAGGTGGTAGGAGTATATGTGTGGGGGGGGGGGGTGGGGGGGTTGGGGGGATTATCTGGCATATTGGGAATGGGTTCAATTAATCTCAAAATAGACATCGAATCCTTCCAGACACTCCAGTGTGCAGTATGGGTAGGATATGTTTGAGAAATTTGGCTGTAGCCCATCCTGACTTTCAGATCAGGCTTTCTCTTCCCAAGGAACAAAGGGTCTCTTCCTTGTGTATCCAGGAGCATGCCCTTCTGCCATCTGTCGCAGTCTGTGCCTGGCCATGATATTTGTCCTTTCCTTCTTGTCAGGGAGTTTTCTGTGCAGAATACAAAAAGACTAAATAAAGGTACTTGCTCTTGGGAGAAATAGTATAGCAGATAAATGTACTTGCTCTGGGAGAGATAGTATAGCGATAAAGCGCCTGCTCTACATGCAGCTAACCTGGGTTCTGTCCCTGGATCCACTGTGGTCCCCTGAGCACTACCAAGAAAGACCCAGGAGACAGCTCTGAACACAGCCAGGTATGACTCCAAACCCAAAGCCTAATAATAATAATAATAATAATAATAATAATAATAATAATAATGATAATTAGACAAGCTCTTAGGACATCATCTTCATCCCTCAAAATTATTTCATTTTAATCTTATGAACATTCAATGAGGGATGTTTAACCCATCCTAGCTCATCCCAGTGATATCTAAGAGTAGATCTTAACCAAAGAAAAAAGTGCAGTGAGGAGACATTTGTTTGTGTTCACACAGAATATTGTGAATTGGTCTTTATATTCATGGATGATTTGCTTAATTAGCATTGCTATTGCCAGAAAACACTAATACCAGATGGATATTGAATATCTTTTTTAGATGTATTTGATCTTTTAGACCTTACAACAGCTGACACTTGAAACTGTAAGTGGATTTAGTTTTACTTTTTCTTTCAATCATGCCCCGTTCCCATGGCCCTATTTTATTTTATTTTTATTTTTTATTTTTTTTATTTTTTAAATATTTTATTATAATACAAGTAGTAGCAAGCTGCTACTTGCTCTCCCTGTGCCCAGCTGCTCATGAGGCACCCGGGAGGCATGGCGGGTTCTAGCCCTGGTCTGCCACCACAGCAGAGCCTCACAACAAGCCAGACGACCCCCGACTCCATGGGGGGCCGCCATTTTCCACATCCAGACTTCATTCTCATCACAACTCCACCAAGCAGACTACTGTATCACAGCCTGGATCATCAACATCCACCCTGCAGCAGGTTTTATTCAATCCGGCCCAGGTATGCTGAACCAGAGACTCTCAGACATGGGGCAGAGCTGCTACTTGCTCTCCCTGTGCCCAGCTGCTCATGAGGCGCCCGGGAGGCATGGTGGGTTCTAGCCCTGGCCTGCCACCCCAGCAGAGCCTCACAACAAGCCAGACGACCCCCTACTCCATGGGGGCCGCCATTTCCACATCCGGACTTCCCTCTCGTCACAACTCCACCCAGCAGACCAGACTATCACAGCCCGGCTCGCGCAGCTGCTAGCGGCCGCACGGTTCATCAATAATTGCTTTATTTAGAGATAACTACAAGAGCATGCCACCCACAGAGCAAGCCTGGCAAGCTGCTGGTGTCATATTTGATATGCCAAATACCAGTAACATTGGTTTGAGGCTCTTTATGTTCCTGGAGCAAGCAGATGCCTTTGGGTTCTCCTAGCACGAGGCTCTTTATGTTCCTGGAGCAAGCAGATGCCTTTGGTTCTCCTAGCATGAGACAGGACATAAGGAGATATTACTGGTGCCCACTCTAGCAAATAGATGATGAACGGGAAGATAGTGATAGTGAAGTATTTTATTTTATTATATCACTATGAGATATACAATTAAAAAGTTTATATTTGGGGTTTGGTCATACAGTGTTCCAGCACCCACCCCTCCACCAGTGCCCATCTCCCACCACCAACGTCCCTGGCCTACCCCCAGCCCACCTCCATGGCAGGTTCTTTATTTCTTTTCCTTTCTCTATCTTTCTCTTTTCCTTCCCTTCCAGACTATGGATTACATACATTATAGGGTTGTCATGTGTATCTTTTGCCTGTATTTAATCCTATGGCCCTATTTTAGAGATCACAAAACCTCGATTTAGAGTAGCTAAATAACCCACCCCAAGATTGCCCAGGTAGGTAGCAGTAGAATCTAGAATTTTCTGTCTCACACCTCTGTGTTTTTTCCATCCCATGCACATCTCTCTGCCTAGTGAAAAATGGCAAATGTCAGTTTTCCCTCTTTCATGTGGTAGCTGGTAGCAGGGACTTTGGCATTGTCACTGAGGGAATAAAACACTATCATTTCACTGAAGTATTTAGGTCAGTGTTTTATTGTATTATGATTTTTAAAATATTGTTGTCCAAAAGAGCCAAGTTTCTTTTCTTTCCCCATGGTATAGTCTTCACAGTGCCATAGAGTTCAGAAGCTAAGGATTATTCGAGCAGCTGCCCTATCTGGTTTCTACAAGTCTAGATGGAATCAGACAAATCTGTACAATGTACTGTAGAAGTTTTTGGTGTGGGTTGAGGGATAGAAAGCTCTAAAAATTAATATTCACATGCAGCAATGATACTTATCTACTTGCCTTAAAACTCAGGGTCTATACCTACTGTGGATTGGTTGTTGGTTTTTGCTCTGGTCTGACCAGGGCTCTGTAATGAATTTCCTCGAGATCTGTGCTAGTCACTCTCTTCTGGGAAAGCTTTTCACCTGGCTTTCAATGTTCTAGGGAGAACTTTTCCTAAGTGATCTTCAAACAGGGCCCTCGTCAATAGATTTGTCGTTTTACTCTGACATTTAATTTAGAAAACATGTTGCCTTGGAAACTGCCAGCTCCTGCCATGTGAAACGCTTGTATCCTCCCCCCCAAGCAATCCCCCTATCCCTTCACACCGCCGACCATGTGAAGTTCAAATGAGGAGGCCATTAGGGAACCTCTTTAGCTAATAAGACAATTTAATGGGTCTGGGATTGAGAGCACACAGCCTGCACCCAGAACTAGTTATATAAGATCTGCCAAGAGAGAACAGAACATGGATTTCTACAAATAAATAAGGCCAAAAGACTTTACTCACTAGTGCCACAGCTGGGAAGCAACTATGAGCAATGAATTTCTCATGCTAACAAGTCCAAGCACTTTGGAACATTGATGCTAAACCCTGGGACTGGCACTGGATCGTCCCTGGCAGGAATTGCACAGTTTTGAGATGGAAGGGTATCTAGAGACCATTTGTTCATAAGCACAGCTGAGGGCAAGCCAGCTGCCTTTATGTGCTGCTTGGGTTGCACTGATGAACCCCGTCCACACAGCATTCCACAAGAATGAAGGCAGCCATGCAAGACTTCTGCAGACTACGCTCTAGAGAAATAATTAAACAGTTTTTCTTAACCTCTTGAACTTTCCATTTATTATTGCCATCCATTATGTCTACCTTCTCAAATCGCAGAATCCCCAAACTGAGCTCTGGGGTCAAGGGTTTATTGTTTAATGGAGATAGAACATTTTGTAAATTGCACGAAGTCACAATGTTTATAATAGAAGCTTCTGGTGTACTGAATCTTTTCCATTTAACAAACAGTGAGCTTTGACATGTGTTCTTCCTACAGAGCAAGAAATTTGGGGTAAGTGCAGTACTGGCATGAACACGTTACCAAATCTTTCCTGTAAACCAAGTGACATTCGCAGTCAAATAAAAACATTCCTTCCACCAAATACCAGGAAATGCTGAAAGGATCACTATTCTTCTAAGGTCATGCTGAAATGAAGTTTTGGCTTTTTAGAACACAGAGTAAGGATGAAGAAGGCCAACATTTTTGTTCAACACACATTTGCTGCTACAAGTCCTCAGGGACAACCTTCTGCTTCAAATATGAACATGTGAATGGAGATTTTTCCCCTAGGATTTAATCTTCAAATAAAAAGTGAATGTATATTAAGAAAATGTATGAATGTCAAAATAATTTCTGTTGTCTTTGTTTTTACTAGAATTTGTACTTTCAAGTCAGAAACGGATTTGCTTAAAACAAAGCAAACATCCTCAAAAATGTACCCAGCCAAAATAACCAATGTATAATGCCTACGAGTAATGAAATAGAAATGTTCTTCAGTAAAGTAACTTAACTGTGAATGGGAAGTTCTTAGAAATGACAGGAAAAACATCCTAAATGTAAATTTTCAACCTTTTTATGTTGGAAACAATATTTCAAAAATAAATAAATAAATATGTCGCTCCACATAACCATGCATTTGATATTTTATAAGCTAATGCTGTTTAAAATTAGTGTAAACAGTGACTTTCTGGGAGTAATTAATATAATAATTTTCTTAAGGTTTAAAGATTGGTTTGTGTTGCAGTATGTATGTGTGTGTTTATGTCAACACATACAATCCTTAAATTATGTTTTTGTAATGGTTCAGGTAGATTCAACAGAGAATTCTACTAGAAGAGCTTCTCCTAGAAGTCAATCATTCTGCAATATTTTCTCACTGTTTCTAAAATTATTTTATGGTATGAAATGTTTGTTTCGATAGATTCATTTGCTTTCTACAAGACATGCAAGACCTTTCCAGGGACTCCGTCCAGTCGCCTCTGATTGGCCAGCAGGTGTCACTGTGGGTTTGGATGGTAACCCAACTCATCATAGAAAAGAATGGCTGATGGGGGGTAATGGGTAAGAGAAGGAAACAAAGAGAAATATAAACTCAGGTTCCTGAAAAGTTAACTGAAAATCACGTGTACTTACAGAAACCTTTACTTCAGAAGCTCAGAGTCCTTTGTATGTACCACCTGGATTCTATAGGCACAGAAATGAATTCACTTGCCTGAGACCCCATGGAGCTGAGTTAGTCAAGTGCGTCTCTGAAGCCTCCCTCTAATATCTCTGGCCCTACCTCTGTGCTTTATAGCTGGGTACCGTTTTAAAACCATAGTCACCTTTAATTAATTTCAAAAAATGTGTAAAGTCCATTCCCTTGGACCAATATAATATTTTTGCTCCCATTAACCTTAGTAAGAAAATTAATTCTATTATTTTATTTGCATCTGGAAAATTGGTGCTTATAGCTCCCTCCAATATGGATTTTTCATTTTCCTTAAACCAAGGCTGTTTAATTCATATGTTTCTAGATACATCATTTCTTAAATAAAATTTTGATTGGTAAAATTAACACATACTTCTTGAACAACCATCAACTTCAAGGATGGATAACCCTCAAATCTCCCAGCACAGAGAGGGAATTCACAACTTGTCAAATTTGGATAACAGTAAATTGATTTATTTGTCTGGCTGCTAGAATGAAAATGACATCTCTGTTTTGGTTTGATACCTGCAAGCATGAAAGTGAATCTCTGCTGTAATTCGTTAAGAAAAGATTCATGCTTGACTTCTGCAAATGATTGACTAACACACATATGAAACACTGTAATTTTAGTAGAGTTCTAAAGAGAGAAGAAAAGTGTTTTTTGAAGGGCAGAGGAGATCCTTCTAGATTTTGGAACACTCCTGTGCCACTGTAAACTGTAGCTTCTCCTCTGTGCTATGCCGCACATCTCAAATCATAGACTATCATCTCAGGATAAGGTTGCAGTGCAGATTCTCCCTGCTGGAGACTGAGCTCAGGAGGGTTAAAAATAAAAAAACATTTCAGCTCTATTATGAACCTCCTGCCGTTTCTATCTGGTTTCAATTCCTCACATTTATGTGTGTATAAGGTTCTTAATGATATAATACATTCTTCCAGTGCTGGTTCTAATTAATAATTAAAATAATAAAGCTCAGAAAAAAATAAATTAAATTTGCAGGTTCAGAAATATTTAGAAATCTTAACTATGAGGTATGATTTCTTTGTTTCTACCTTGCTTCGTCAGCCATTCACAAGAATAAATCATTTGGGAGTAAGCTGATTTGGTTCCATGAAAGCCAATATAGTATGGTAGTATGGCTGATGACGCTTAGTAAAATATCTGAAGATTCACATGCTTAATGCATATACTATTTTTTTTACATAAGATGGCTTTTCTTAGGAAAAGGATTGAGAAAAAGTTGGGGCTTTTCTTATGCTTAAGGAAAGGTCATTAGTGTAACATCATTTTCTCAGTGGTGTTCAGATTCACTTTTGCTTAGAATTTCTGGCAGAATATATACAGAACCAACAATAGACATTGTAAGCACAAGTAGCTGATAGGTGTGGGTGAGGAGAATAGGAAATAAAAGTAAACTGATGGTGTGAATATATCCCTCTAGGGGACGGACCATGAACAGAATTTTCCTTTTAAACTACACAAATACATCTGTGGAAAATAGAACTCTTGTCTGTTGGTTTATCCTTTGGAAAATTGCCCATCATTTTCACGGCAACTTCCTTGATTGCTAGAAATAATAGTAATCACTATTTTTTCCTTACCTTCTGTGTACTGTTACTGCTATTGAATTCTCAATCACATATGAATGGTTGTTTGGTGTACGTGTATGCATATGTGTACATGTCCTTGCATATTCCCAACTGGAGTCTAATTACTCTAAGAAAGGAGTTGCATGTTATATATTTCATGTCCTTGAAAACTCTCCTTTAATACAAAGCATTTAGTGAGACTTCAATGAATCTTTGTTGAATGAGTGAAAATTATAAAGAATACTTTTGTTTGGCAAGCACTGGTATTGCTAGATTACTTTTATGTAGTTCATATAAATAATTCACTTCTTGTGGTTCCATATCCTGATGTGAAAATCATGCATTTACTGTGCTTTCCATAGATATTAATGGGAGCTATTAAAATCTAGAAATGGTTTCTAGGTTGGTGGTCCTAGACCTGGTATTGTATAAGAAGACTTGAGGTAAATTTTAATTGTGCAAAGAATAAAACTCTACATTGCTTTGTTAAAGTATAGTAGTTCCATGCATGATTTTTCCAATTTATTTAGAAAATAACAAAAGTGACATTAACTTTATTTAGTTTTAGTATTTAACGTGCAAAAGGAAACATATAGTATAAGTAGAATAAATGAGACTGGCATTGTACTATTTTCTGTCCTTACCATCAAACATTTTGTTTAAAAATATAGCTTGAAAATGAAACTATAAATACAGTGACCCAATTAAAAAATTATTTTTGAAGTATCATATGTATAGATTAGTGCAACAGGTTCAGTTATTATGAGCCAGATAGTATTATATTTCTGGTGGAAAATATTTTTATAAGTTATTTAAAGAATTATAGAGTGAAGCAAATCAAATAATTATGCTTTCTTGGTGCGGTAGAGAGATGGTAAAAGAAAACGTAGGGAAAAGACTAATGTTTACATATAATGATTTCATTATCATATTTCTACTTTCTTTGTCATCCAGGGTAAACTCAAAGGATATGTCATGAATTCCTAAGCCACAATAAATCTGTGACTGTCAGACTCTGTGTGTGGGTAAAATGGATAATTTTCTGACCTTTAGTAAGCTTTCACTAGCGCAAAGGAAGTCGCTTCACATAATGTTTCCCCACTACAAAATACTGGCAGGAAGCCAAAATATGCCCTTTGGCAGATCTCCAGTCTGGATGGCTTTCCTGGAGCTAGAAGACATTCATGAATCTGCCTAACTCTGGGACTTTTTTTTAAAGAATGCCTCAGGAAAGACCTTTCCAATGTGCAACCTGCTGAGGGAGATGTGAGAACACATTAATCATGGATTTCTTCAAAAGAAACTTGGAACTGCCCTGATCTGATTCAACAGGTCCATCTTCCTGCTCAGTGTGAGCCAGAGGCTGTGACAAACATGATGGCAGATAACCTCAATGTGGCACTTGCTAAGGTTATTGATAAAAAATTAAATTTAGAATTTTATGATTCTTGAAGCAAATGAGCTAGAATGACTGACTGTCCTTTTGAAGAGTAAAACTGAGGGCAGAAAAATGCTATTAAGCATATTACTTATTCAATTGCAAAGTATTTTCTAACATATCAGGTTATTCCCATAACAACAGGTACATAATTAAATCCGTTTTCATATTTAATCATCACGATATAGAGATTCTTAGGAGTCAATTGCAATCAATCTAATATTTACCAGCCTTAGAAATGAAATATATTCTTCTTTTATTTTTATATAATTTTTATGACTTCTCATGCTGCTATTTGGTTTAACATCATTGAGACAAAGTTTAGTTATTTGCTACCCTGTAATCTTTTTCTGAAAATTTTCTCTTTTTCGTTATGAATATTCAGAGCCTGGTTCCTCCTCTCCAAAGACTCTTAGTGCTCGTTTGGAAATGCTTAGGTAATATTTAAGTCTTTTAGTGGGTTGAGAGTATTTCAGAGTCACCTTAGTATTAAAAGGCAATGCAGTTGATGAGATGATTTTCATGTATGCTTATGAATAATTCCCTCTTTTAAAAATGAGAGAACCAAATTAAAACTGGTGGGATCAGAAAAATTAATGATGAATTATCCCATTTTTGAGAGAATAAAATTAAATTGACAATTATCTTTAAGGATAATAGACTAATTTTCTCTTAAGACTGGTTGGCTGAGAGTTATATCTATATAGTTGTAATTTGTTTCAACAGTACCTGCAACTCACTATAAATAAACTTGTGTGCTCACACTATCTTTCCCATTTACAAATATTTGTAAATTTTTGTAAACAGCTTCATTGTTTGACTAATTCATGTGACTTCCTTTTGCTTTGTCCATGACATTATATCCTTTTTGAATCTTGCACCAACTTTTTTCCAGCAATCCTTGGAAGGTCTGGGGCCTCTCTGAGCAATACTTACCTGAGCTGTGTAGGTTTTGATTCAGTGCAGAGGTCAATGATATGGTACTGTCCAGGCCTAGCGGTGTTTGATACAGGATTTAGGCTCAGGGTCTTTCACATCAAGGCATGTATTCCAGCATGTTGAAACATCTACCCAGCCCTAGATCTCACTAGCTTTATCCAAGCCCAATTCATCCTTTAGAGTCCAGAAAAATGTCTCAATCCACAAGGCATTCTATCCTATTTTCAAGCATAATAAAAGCTCAAATATTCTGAATTTGGAGATCACTTCAGTTGTTCCACTGATAATGACATAGATTGGATGACATTAGAATTTATTTTGCATTACTCTCAACTGAAGTTTCTCTTGGTTCTAAGAATCATTTTTCACTTATGTTAGTATCCCTACAATATTTAGTACAAATTGCTGAACCAATATTTGTAGATATTTAATATGAAATTACCTTACATGTTGGTGGAAAAATAATCATATTCCTTCTTTAAACCGTAACAGCCCTGTTGAGAATATGAATTACAGTCTTGTTCATTCCCCTTATCACTAACTATTCATTTGTTTATTCATCCATCCAATAAGCATTTGATTGACTTTTAAGGACAGGTCTTTGTTCAGGGTCAAAAGTGCTTAACAATTAAGGGGAAAAAGGCTGCAATTAAGATCATGAAGCAAACTTTAAGCAATATGGGTATTACTGAAAACACATTAATAAGGAGATAAAGCTGACATCCTGAGCACCATGCTGGCTCTTGCTAATTGCATCTGAACTTTGCTTTATGGATGTTGGAAAGCCATTCTCTTGCTTACTGCTATGAAGTGAATACTTCTCCTGCTTCAAATTCGTATTTTGTAGTTTAATCTAAAATGCGATGATATTTCGAGCAGAGACTTCTGGGGAAATAATTAGATTATGAAGGTGGACCCCTCATCCACTTTATTGTTCTCATTAAAAAGAGTCTGAAGACATTTGCTTCACTTTCCTGCTTCTCTTTTTGAGACGGGTATATAATGAAAAGATGACCAATTGTACATTTAAAAATGAACTGCACACTTATAAATGAGCTCTTACTAAACACAAGCAAGATGTAAGATCCTAAAGTTAAGAGTAATGAGTCAAGGTGTAAGAGTCAGTACCTTGACTTCTCCCAACTACCAATGATGTAATATTTAGGTCTTAGTCTCCAGCCACAACCAGAGTAAGAAGCTCTCTAATCTTTAGAATTCCCTTCTAGATGCTTTTAGGACTGCATTATAGCTCAACTTCTCCTACCCATCACTACTTCCTGCCTTTCTACAGATGTTAGTCTTAATAGTCTCTAAAAGATTAGTTTTCCTTGTAACCACCTGCACACTGTGTGCCTCTAAAGGATGTCTTCTTTAAGTTTCCTGCCCTGCATCCCTGTTCCACCTTCTTTCCAATACTCTGATTCTAGTGTTACCCCTAATATAAATTGTTATATCAGAGTATTAGAAAGAGGCAGAGTTGGGATCAATTAATTAAATGATAAATTAGAAGAAATAGTTGGTAAGCCTGGCTGTTAATGTCAACCTGTGAAGGAAAATATGGTGAAGTTTTATTGTGATCTTGGGCTCACACATTGGGCTGCCGGAGTTACATGCTTGTTGTGGTATTGGGGATGAGGTGGACAGTGATTCAGTCACACTTAGGGATGTTTAGTAATGCCATGATGGAACCGCAGCTGCATATAGGCAAGGCCAAGGCATGCACTTGACCATTGAATCACATCTCCAGTCCAGCAATGTGCTTTTACAGTTGTAGGAGACCTAAGTAATACAAGAATTATTTCTAAGCAGTTTCTATACCTGTCATGCAGGCACAGAATTAGGCATAGTTCCCATAATGACAGAAAAAATGTTGGACATGTGTGAGGCTCTAAGGATGAAACTAAAAGTCCCTTTTGACAATCTGCTTAGACTCTCATGACATGGTTTAACTTAAGAGCATATTATCTCTTAAGGAAAAGAGTTTTATGACCTTTCTGGGTTAGAATTCATCATGTGACATTGTCAATATCCAAAAGTCTTTCACCAAAAAAAAATATAGTAAGCTCATGGAATTAAATATAACAGTTTAAATTTACTTCATAACTTTCCTCCCAGAATGTAAACACTATTTTGTTCCATACTTTATCACAGTAATGTGTACAATGGGTACAGAATTCATATTCAATTCAGTTTTGGCTAATATACTTATCCCACAAATTTTTTTTGCCAAAAATCACTATATCACTTAGAATTCGAATTATAAATAATGAAATTCCAGTTTATATTAGTTTAGAAAAGAATTAATTGGCTCACACAATTTAAAATTGCAAGAGCATCAGACACTGGTTTCGAGGACAATTAGATCCATGGGCTTGAATAATGTTATATACTTTTGTCTATGGTCATCGTTTGATTCTTCTCTTTTTATGTGCTGGGTTTATCTTCAGGAAGTGCCTCTGAATTTGATGATTCCTTGTAGTTTTAGGCTTACAGAAATTTAGTGAAGCAAAACCAAATGAAAATAAAAATCTCTTCTTTCTAGCAGTTCAATACAAACTCAGCTTAATTCTCAGATAATTTACTTTGGCAATATCTGAGATGTTAAGAGAGGAGGTGAGGTCCTTGTTGGTTTGGGAACAGGGGAGATGGTAGTTTCCTGAAGGAGGGTCATGGTTTTTGGATATTGATATAGTAGTAGTAGTGGTGGTAATAGTAGTAAATAATAATAATAATAATAATAATAATAATAATAATAAAAAAAAAAGCGATACTTAGATATTATCTCACTTTCAAAATATTGATTTTTTTAAAGTGTCTGGTTCATTGTTGTCAGAGAATTGCCAGGAGATTGTATTTTCAACTGTTTCTGGCTGTAAAAGGTGATTCCTGGCATAGGTCTTCTTTCTTTTTATTTCTTCCTATACCCATCTTCCAGGTTGCTGACTTTTATCAACTCCATTTGATTCTCTTAGAAAACAGTGCTTAGAGCCTCTTTTATGTATTCAAGCAAGAACATTCAGGTACTTTGTGAATATGTTATTAATTAAATGTATTATGTTTAGATCCTTCCTTGGGTTGACATTTCAGTAGCTTAGAATATGTATGAACCATTAACCTTCTAGTTGACTCGTGGAATGCTTGAGTTGATTCCCTGGTAAATGCCCTTGCTTATTTTTATCTTTCATGCCTACAATCTCCTAAAGAAATTTGCCACAGTTTCCTTCTAACATGCAAGGATAGTGTAGACTTAGATGCTCTATTTTCCCCTAAAAATGGGGTGGTGGTGCCTGGTTAATGGAAACTCTGGAAGACCAGAGAGAATAGATGCCTGAAATTCAGTTCCTCGCCTGGGTACTGTCTTTGAAGTAGAATGTCTTCTTGGGGCTTGTCTTTGAAGTAGAATGTTTGAGTAGTTTTATTTCCTGTAAATGGGAGTGGAGTTAGGTGAAGGATTTATGTAAGAGTTCTTTCCAGTAAGGCTCCTGCTTGGCTGATTCATGCAGTTACATCTGTTGGACCGGTGCTTATAATCTCTACTCCTCTTGCATAGCAGGGTTTCTGCTACTTTTGTTTTTTTAATTTAATTTAATTTTTTATGAAATTAGCTCTATCTTGCCTTTATGTGCTTTCTGATACTCACCTTATCAGTCAGTTCAATGTCTTAAGACTCTTTCTAGTGTCTCTACAATTACAAATAAATTCATTACTAGTTTAAGAGCTTTCCTTTATACTGCCAAATTGCTAAAGGGAAAGATATGAAGAACTAACATGAAACTAGGGCCATTCTTTTAGTATAGTTATAGGCAAAGACCAGCCTATCACAGCCCGGCTCATGCGGGATTTAAAGATGCTGGATTTAGAGATGACTACAAGAGTATGCTACCCGCACGGCAGAGCCTGGCAAGCTTCCCGTGTCGTATTTGATATGCCAATTACCAGTAACAATTATAGACCTCATTCCCATGACCTGATGGAATGGTTTGAGGCTCTTTATATTCCTGGAGCAAGCAGATGCCCTTAGGCTCTACTTGCATGAGACAGGACATATGGAGATGTTACTGGTGCCTGCTCAAGCAAATTGATGACGAATGGGAAGATAGCGATACAGTGATGGGCAAAGAGTAATTTCAAGGGAAATGTGGGATATAAGAACATGGAAATCATGCTTACTATGTTATTTAAAATCATTCCTTGTTATAAGACAAACTCGTTTCTTAGGTGAAAAGTTTGCAGCTAAAAAAGAACTGCTTTTGTGATATTTATCTATGTGACACATTTAACCCTTAAGTGTGGTTAAATTTGTATAGACTAATTATAGATTTGGAGAGTTTATCATAAGTAAAGATGCTTCAATTTCCATGCCTTTGAAAATGGTACAAATTTTCCCTCACCATCCCAATAGATTTTCTTATTTGGTATAATTTGATAGGTCACCCTTTTACAAATGCAATTATCAATAATGTATCACTGTATCACTGTTCTCCGTTCATCGTCGATTTGCTCGAGCGGGCACCAGTGTATATAGAAATAATTTTGAGTACTTCCAGATTAATTTATCGAATAATTCCAAATAAAAATTTTCTACTTTTCTGAAAATTGGACTTCAGTACAGAGCTTACCAGGAGTGGTGGTAGTGGAGAATGAGAGGGACCATTGAACAGTTGTGGAGGAAGTTGACATTTTGATGGTGGGTGTGTTGTCAGAATATTGTATGCACAAAACTCTATCTTTAATAGTATTGTACAACAGGGTGCTTAAATAAGAACTCATGGGGCGGAGTGATAGCCCAGCAGGTAGGGCGTTCACCTTGCACGCTGGCGGCCGGGTTCGATCCCTGGCGTCCCATATGGTCCCCGAGCACCGCCAGGAGTAATTCCTGAGTGCAGAGCCAGGAGAAACCCCTGAGCATTGCTGGGTGTGACCCAAAAAGCAAAAAAAAAAAAAAAAGAATTCGAAGAAAAGTGTATGCTTTCAGATTGAGAGGGAAGTCTATAATGAGGGTAGAAATACAAAAATACAAATAGCTCTCCACCAATCAGAACATTCTTTATAATACCTATTCAATTTCTGGAAATTTTCCTGCATTTTGTCTTTAAATCACTTGATCACTTGATCACTTGAATCCTCTTATTCATTGATTTGCTCGGCGGGCGCCAGTAACATTTCCATTGGACCCTATCACGTGCCAATGTAGCTCAATGGCATCTGGTTGATTCAGGAATATGAAGAGCCTCAAACCGTTGGTTCAGGATCTTGACAAAGAATTGTCTTTAAATACAATTTATTATAGAATTATTAAAACACTCTAACATTAACAACTCATATTCTCCACTCACTTAAATCTCAGACATATTCCCCGAAAAAAATTCTCATTTACTAAAGAGGGTACATTTCAAGATTTTTAGTGCGAAACAGCCGGGACAAGTAGCAATCTAAATATGTTCATGGGAAGTAATGAATAAATAAAATGTTACAACTCAGCCTATATAGTAATATTCATTAATTCTAAGCTATAACTAGATTTACAAACAGAAGTGTTAATGACATTAATAAAAGAGTACTGAATCAAAATAAAAAGTAACAAGCAGAAGGAGATTAGAGTACAATTTTTTAAGTTGAATATAGGTAGTCTACCCAACAGTAAAATCTTCAAAGACATGATTATCCAAAGACATTATAAATACATTTGAGGGGCTGCCAGGAGAAATGAAAAACAATCAGAGTGGGGAAAAAAGGGAAAAGGGGAAATAAATAAAAAGAGAGAGAGCTATGGACAACTTTGTATGGGTAGATGATGAGAGTGAGCCACAAATTAAGAAGTTTGATAATTCTTAGCATTTTACACATGAGATCAAGTGAAGACAGAAACTAGCTGGACCTGGAATCATGGCTCCAGTGGAAGAGCACATGCCTTGCAAACAAGATTTTGGATTCAAGTTGCCACATCTCAGGACCCAAAAGTGACCCCGACCATTACCTGTCATTGTCCCTCCAACAATTACAATAACCAAAGAAAGGGTTGCTTTTAGCTGTGTTAATATGCTACATTAAAGGTGGGAGAAATTAGAAGCCAGTGCCTTCTGGCTATAGGTTTTCTCTTCTGATTCAGAGCAGTAATTCTGGGGCCAAGGTTATCTGGTCTTTATTACCCCATCTTATAGTTGTCTGAGTTGAGGCTGAGGGGAAGAGCATTAGAAGTTATTCATGAAGTTAGGGTAGCCTGTGGAATAATGATTAGGAAATGAGAGATGCAGTAAGTCTGGAGCTGCAACTGTGCACTCGATGATAATCAGCAGGAAGTAGCTCTGGTTCTGTTACCTTAACACTTCTCATTGAATCTGTTTCCTAATTGCAATAATGGAATGGGTTGATTTCAGTTCTCCTTTCCAACCCTGGTTCTTCTCTCATGGCTCATCACTGATGAGATGTTGTGTGTGTAGAGGTTGTTGGTAGCGTGAACCTTCTTTCCTCCACTTGTGGCCTGGCTAAGGAAACAGCCCATTGCCCTCCACGACCCAAACACCAAGTGCACACAGGATCTCATTCCTGTCGCCTTCCTGTTAGATAGAGGAATGAAAAAACACTTTTGCTCTGATCCTCTAAAAATTTCTTCCTTGGAATTCTTCTAAGGAAATGTGATATACAGAGATAACAGATAAAATAGGTATGTTGAGAGATGCCATTTGGGGAGCTGTTTTGTCATTCCTTCGGGTGATTAATCGTGCAGGATAATTTGAATAGGAAATAAGGTGGAAGTACACTGTATAGAAATATGTGAAAGTAAACTCCTCTTTAAAAGAGTCAAAAAGTAAAAACAAAAGTCAAAAACATTTTTGGGGCAAATAATGTGGGTCCAGGAATAGAGCTCATACCTTGCATGTGTGAGACCCTGGGCTCAATCCTTGCTCCGACCCCTAGAAGTGCAGGGAGTAATCCCTACAACTAATGACAACAACATTAGAAAACTTCCTGAAATAAACAGCTCTTTTCATCTGACTTTCCATTAGGGAAGCATTGAAGTCTTCCGGCCTCCCACCTTATTTCTTCTAAAATTTGTGGGGTTTTTTTTCCACATAGGACTTCAACTTACCTGACATAAACAGACATAGGCATTTTGACATAATTCTAAGATATAAGGCTGATTAAAATCAACATTAATATACATAGACTGCTTTAATAATATTCCTAGCTTCAAGCTTATTCCCAAAGAGGTCATTGTCTGCTTCTTTTGCAGCCAAGGGGTTTCACTAGAGAAAGACAATCTTGGAGTTATACTCAGTATTTAGCATGACACTGTTGTCCCTAATGGAGAAATGGTATCTTTGAACCCCAGTGCTGAACTATGCATTTGAATTCTGCCGATCAGGATGCCAGGCATTAATTTTTAGGGTTGTGAGTATTTTCTGTAGAATGACAGAGGTGTCCGCCCCATGGAATCTGTGCTCTATGGCATGTTGGAGAATCTGTGGTCAGATGGCCTGCTCTTTCCCCAAGGAAGATCCACCTCTCAATTGGTGATTACTGCAAAGGACCAGATGTTTTTCTTTAACCTCCCATTGGTTCTAATCTCCCTCCATCTTTGATCCCAACCCCACTTGAAAGTAACCCCTCATTTAGCTCCTCTTGGGTGGTCCTCAGTGGAGATTTAGTTAATTCTAACTTCTTGTACAGTCTTCCCCCCCATTTGCTTCCATGGTAAAATTCTACCTTTCTAATTGCTAAGAGGAAAATTGTTAATCCTTTTGATTCAGGAGCAGTGTAATAGTCTGAAAATTGGCAACTTAATTGAAAAACTCAAAAATTGCTTATTCCTTGTGGTCGTTCTTTAATAGCATTTCACTCCCTATTCTTTGATTTTTTTGTTAAATAATAAAACAAAAATAAAATTTGCTGAAATATGCTTACAAAGCTTGATTTCCTATCTCTGTATTATTACTCTGTTCTAAAATTCTGTTTAGATTTTGTGCATAGCCTCCTGTATTTTATTGGTTGTTACAGATCAGCTTAGAGGGTTATTATAGAAAATGCTCACTGAAAGAGACATGTGACACTAATGGCAAATAGAAATTCTTTCCTTCCCTCTATTCCCATTATGTAAGAATAAACAGTTTAAATTGGTGCTCTTAGATTCTAAGGGTTGTCTAGGCTACATATGTCAAATATCAGTGTGAGTTTTGGAGATTAGGTTATTCTGCATTACAACTGGTATATATTAGTATTCTCTTGAGTTCATTATCAAAAGCTAACCAAGAAGGCTAGTTTTCTTTTTTGAAAGAAACTTCCAATTTGCTTTGGGTTCATAAAAGCAAATTCCTTCAAAAAATTCTGGGAATAGAAGGGTTTCCTGGTTCTTGGCATATTCCATTGATCTTACTTATGAATACAGAAAAGGTCAAGGATTTTGCTTATTTGTTTTCCATAGGCACTCTAAATTTTAAAAGATTTGGAGTCTTTTAAGGGACTTTTAAGAGACACTTAATTTGTTACAGATGCATTAACATACTGAATTTATGTGAAAGAGTGAAGGCCAGGCAAAGGATATTGGGTTCATTATTTATTAGTGGAGCTAGTCAAAACTTCCCTGTTTTAACCAAGTGGTGGTTTGGCCTCTATTCAAGAAGTCATCTCTTAATATTGCTGTCCCTAGCAATTATTGTGCACTGAGAGGGTAGCTGTGCTTTTTACCGTACCCAGCCCTATTGGGTTCTATTGTATACAGGACTATCTTGCCTGTACACAGATTGGATATGATGCTTCTGCTTAATTATCTCAAAGTATGTGATACTCTTGTTTTCTACTCAAAATGTAACTATCAGTGGGTGACACAAATTACGTGGAATATGAGTCTCCCTATCAGTCTCATTTTCTATCACTCTCCTAATGGTTTCTTCACTCTCGACAGTTTTTTTCCCCAATGACCCTGTCATTCTTTCTCCACCTACATGGAAAACTATTTACTCATCATCAGTGATTGATTCCTACTCAGTCTTTGCCTTCTCATCAAGCTTCTTTCTTTTCTGATGGTTAAGAGAAATTCTTACTACACTTTTCATGCTTCAATTTCTCTATTTCATACTATCTATCATATTTCTACTTCACTATTTTGAAAACCCCAGGAGGGCAGAAAAACAAAGTTGAATAATTTCACTCTTATATCTCCAGTATTACCAAGAACTTGCCTGTAGTTAAAATATTTAATATGTGTCAGTTGAATGGAAGTGAGAATTAGGAAGTGAACAAATAAATGAATGAGTAACATTAAGGTTCACTCGACCTGCACATAATCATTTCATGCATTGTTCCTCTTGTATTTTTAAATTTAAAGACAGTATAAGGGCTGGAGAGATTGAAGAGTGGACAGGGTGCTTGTCTTACACATATCTGGGGTTCCAATGGACTAAGGTTCCATTTCTAGAACACTATATGGTCACTTGAGTCCTTGACCCTTGAGTTCAGAGCCAGGATTCATCCCTAAGCATTGCTGAGTGTGATCCAAAGAAACAAACAAAATTCAAGGCAGGAAAGACTGGCACAAAATTTCTCTACCCTCGTAGTCAGTCGGATTTTATTTTTTCTTTTTTTCTCTCTTTTTTTTTTTTGCTTTTTGGGTCACACCCAGGGGATGTTCAGGGGTTACTCCTGGCTCTGTGCTCAGGAATTACTCCTGGCACTGTGTGGGGACATTATGGGATGCTGGGGATTGAACCCAGTTCGGCCACATGCAAGGCAAATGCCCTACCTGCTGGACTATCGCTCCAACCCCAGTCAGGTTTTATAAAGTAGCCAAGTGTTGCCTTCCACAGTGGGGGACAGAGATAGGGCACAATTGACAGAGGTATCTAATTGGGATAAGAGTACAGAGGACTCTAACAAGCCCATCCTTCTAAGCAAATAGAGTTGATTCAAATTAAAGAAGCAGAGAAGAAGCAGTGGTAGCTAAAAATCATGAGAACTCAAAGTTTGTGGGTATTTGGGTCTTAGTTAATGACTTATTGGAACTGGTTGAGTTAGTGCATAAAGATTTTGGCTTTTTCTGAGTATGAGCTTAGTGAACATATTCTGCTTTGTCCTTCAACAGAGCACATATGCCCTGTCTCCACTGGAATTGCAATAATTACCAAAGTTAAGTGACATTGTCACATGACATATGGTCTATGCAAATTGCTAATCACATATGGTTCTGTTCTGTAATGATAGCAATTCAATAAAAAAAGAATGACCACATTCCAGTTACTTTACATTCTAAATCAAGTCTTATTAGACTTCTTACCCTTTATCAATGTTTTCACAATCTATGTGCCTCTCTTGTGCCCCTTTGGGACTCTGATCAAAATATTAAGGCTCACCAGCTACATGTAAAAAAATGAACTTAGACCTCCTTCTAACGTCATGCACAAAAGTCAGATCAAAATGGAATATAGATCTCAACATCAGACATAAATCTATAAAGGTACATCAAAGAAAACATAGGAGAAACACTCTACGACATCGAAACTAAAAGTATCTTTAAAGATGACACACCACTGACCAAGCAAAGGGAAGCAGAGATAAACATATGGGATTATAAAAAATTGAAAAGCTTCTGCACCTCAAAAGAAACGGTGACCAAGATACAAAGACAATCCACAGAGTAGGAAAGGATATTCACCCAATACCCATCTGACAAGGGGTTAATATCCAGGATATATCAGGCACTGGTAGCACTCCACAAGAAAAAATAGCCAATCCCATCAAAAAATGGGGAGAAGAAATGAACAGAAGCTTCCAAAAAAGAAGAAATTCGAATGGCCAAAAGGCATATGAAAAAGTACTCTTCATCTTTAATCATCAGGGAGATGCAAATCAAAACAACAATGAGGTACCATCTCACACCACAGAGACTGGCACACATCCAAAACAGTAAGAACAATTGGTGCTGGCGTGGATGTGGGGGGGAAAAAGGACTCTCATTCACTGTTGGTGGGAGTGCTGGCTGGTCCAGCCCTTTTTGGAAAACAATATGGGCGTTCCTCCGAAAACTAGATATTGAGCTCCCATTTGATCCAGCAATAGCACTCCTGGGAATATACCCGAGACCGAAAAACACATGGCAGAAACACTATCTGTACTTCTTTCTTCATCTCTGAGCTGTTCACTATAGCTAGAATCTGGAAACAACCTAAATGCCCGAGAACAGAGGACTGGCTAAAGAAACTGTGGTTCATCTACACTATGGAATACTATGCAGCTGTCAGAAAAGATGAAGTTATGAAATTTACCTGCAAATGGATGGACATGGAGACTATCATGCTGAGTGAAGTTAGTCAGAAGGAAAAGGACAGATATAGAATGACTGCATTCATTAATAGGACATGAATAGATACCAGTGTTTTACTAAATGTGTGAAATGGTAATGGCATATTAAAACTCACCATTGAATATATACAAAGAGACTTAAGTGATAAACTGTAAATATCTGCAGGGCTAGCCACAATGTGTAAAAAAGAGGGAGTGAGATGCAGAGACAGAGAGAGAGACAGAGAGAGAAAGAGAGGATACTGGGGTACCTGCTATTGAGGCAGCCTGGGGGTGGGGTACATTGGTGGTGGAAATGGGGCACTGGTGGAGGGATGGGTGCTGGTATATTGTACTATCAAGAACCAATTATGAACACCTTTGTAATTGTATCTCTCACGTGGTATAATAAAAAATTAAAAAAAAAACAAAAAAAAACCCCAAAAAATATTAAGGCACACGGACAGCTTTTGATAGTAATTTCCATTTTAATAATTGCCTATTATCACTAGAGTTTCTGATATAATTCTCTTGGGCTCATCCAAACTTTCTCTTTCAAGTTAACCCCCTTTTCTAG
Source organism: Cryptotis parvus (assembly GCA_021461705.1). Classification (NCBI taxonomy): domain Eukaryota; kingdom Metazoa; phylum Chordata; class Mammalia; order Eulipotyphla; family Soricidae; genus Cryptotis; species Cryptotis parvus. The sequence continues at coordinate 48,138 of JAJIBD010007670.1, read as the reverse complement.
AATTAGAAACTTGTATCCACTATCAAAACCAGGATTGTAGTTTTCTCCATTTACACTTGCTATTATTTTCATTCTTGAATAATATATTCCTTGAAATTTTGTTCTTGAGCGATTTAAAGCAAGAAGCCAATTTTCTATGTTGAGTTACTATGAAACTAAGTTTACCATACCATTTTTAATGACTATACATATTTGTAATATATATACTGTTGCATTAAATAGAAAAAATACTACCATTTAAAATAAGAAAAATTTACATTTTTATTGATAACAACCAAGGGGAAACATAAAATTTTATCAAACTTTTCTATCCATCACTTCTCAAATTCAGAAACAGAAACTGGAAAATCTCACACTTTGCAAATGAGTCCCTGTGGTAAGCAGATCCTTTGCCCTGTTGTACCACACTGCATATGATAGTGCTTTTAGAAAGCATTTAAACATATGTAATAATGTGCCTTGAAGACTGAAGCTTTTGATTTATAAAGTTAGGTGTGAGGAAAATCTGAAGATAAATAGTGTATCATTAAAAAGAGAAATAATATTATTTTGATTCATACTTGACAATTTTTGAAAGAATGTTAAGCTCTTATATAAATATATGGCCTCCCCAGCTGTTCAAATAGTATGATTAATTAAATGGATTCTGTCTGAAAACCAACACTAGCTCTTGTTCTCAAGTTGCAAATATTTCCAAAGTAAATGGAAATGGAAAAGTATTTCTCTGGTATCTACTGCATTTGAAGTAGAGAATTATTATTCTTAAAATCCAATGTATTCCTTAGCTTGTATGTATACAGGTATATAAATGTTTGTGGATTGTGTGTATACTGCATGTTTTTAAATGGCAGGAAACCTCTCCTATCAGGAACTCAACTATTTGACAATCTCATCAATCTAGAATGAAGCCAAAAAATCTGTTAAAAGCCAGCAAAAGAGATTTCTTAGAAGCCCAGACAGGAGTGATCAAAGTCTACTTTCTATATATATGAATTTATAGAAATAAAAAAAAGTCATAGATCTTCATCTAGAATATTGCTATTTGTATTTTAGTATGGTTAAATAATTGACCTGATGGTACAAATAATGAGGGAGCTTCTGCAGCAGTTTGCAGTGATACCTTGGGACTCAAAGGTAGAAGTATACAATCAGGATCCAGCAAAAGTTACTGAGCAGGAAAGAGCATCATCAGACATATTCTTTTGGAAAATAATTCTAAGCACATAAAATATATCATAGAGGCTGGAAACCAAAGGTATTTATCAGATTATTGCTTTATTCCAAAAAAATAAAGCAATTGGGCCAGATGAGAAGGATTAGCATAAGTCCTTCCAAATAAGGTATGAAGAGAAAAAAATACATATAAGAAAAAGTATAAAGTAGAACAAAAGGAACTTGGAAATTGAGTTGAAAAATTTTGAAAAAGGTGTCTTAAAAACTCAAGTTTTTTTTTTATAGAATGGTGCTGTTGACAGAAATAAACACTGGAGGAAGAACAATTTTTGTTTGGGCAGAGAAAGATGATGAATTCACTTTGAGGCACAGGCAGAATGGCCAGAGATAAATCAGAGTGGAAAATGAGAGTTGGAATTTTTCGAGTACCACCCATAAAGACAAAATCCATAATAGTTAATGTTTACTGAATGCCTCTAGGTAATGATGCACTCTTCTATATAATATCCACTTATTCATATTCCTGATGTTCCCCTAAGGTATTATTTCCAATTCATTTAAAAACCAAAGCAAACAATAAGAAACTAATGTAGTTATAATAATTAGAAGTTTAAATATGCATGCAATGTCCAAAAAAAGAAAAAAGCACATCAAATTAAGTGAGTTACAGGTTTAAAATTTACCCCTCTAAGATTTATAACAAACTTGAACTGTTGTTTTTGTTTTTGCTTTTTTGTTTGTTTCTTTCTGTCATGGAACCCAGGGACATGTATATGCAAGTTGCTTTGCCACTAAACCCATCTTCAAGAGGAAATTAATAGTTGCTGAAAAACCCTAACAAGTAGAATAAAAAAACTAAACAGAAACACCACCACTAACAGTAAAACACAGAAAATCAATAAGGATCCTTTAATAAGGCCACTTTCAGAAGATAAATGGTCTTTTCATTTTCTTGAAGTTTGGTTCAAATTATCTAACAGCCAATAAATAATTGATGCTAATATGTTACCAAGATTTTTAGTGATATTTATGTAGTCTTGTAGTCTTTTAGGAAGGCAGAAAAATTTCTGAACAATGATAGACCTTGTAATATAATTGTTCTAAAGCTGCATTTTCATACGACACATTCTGCAATCAGTTTATGCTATTGAATCTCCTGTTATAAGTAGGAGGCATATTTCCCTTCCCAGATAAGCAGCGACTGGACCCAGGTCAAAATTCTACCAGCAGGGACTGGTATTGGAGTTGGTATGCTTTTTCTATTCTTTGAGGGCTCTGATTAAAGGGAAATTAAATCAAAGTCTGAGATGAGGATTGGGGTAGGCTCAGTAAATAAGGGACGTTCCCAAATATCTAGTCCAATGATAATGGATGCAAAAACAAAGACCAGATTTTAAGCAATGGATTACATAGAGATCTGCTGGGGAGATGGAGTAATGGGTTTTGAGACTAAAACTGGAAAGATTCCCAGAAGCAATGGAATGTAGATGATACAAGTCTTTTCTAGGGTAACCTGGGTCAATTATAAAAGTAAGGAAGGAACCATGGGAACTCAAGTCTGTAAGCAAAGAAATGAACCTCTCATGAATATGAGAAAATGAAAGAATTCAAGGAGCTTACAAAGAATGTGAAGACTCTGAAAGGCAAGATTCAAAGTGATAAGTATTTTAATGTCATATATGTTTCATATATAATGTTATAGATGTATACTTGATTATAGATACACCTGTGTGTCTACAAAGTCAAATATGAGGTATTATAAATAGATACACACGTATTGTGTATGCAAAGATGAAGACGAAGATTAACTACTGCTCATCATTTACTTCTACCAGTGGACAGAGAGAAACGAGCAAAATTTTAATAAGAAGTAGTTTGTTAGCTTTAAAATTCCTTAACAATTTGCAATTACCACTCTCCGGAACTCCATAGACTGTTCCACGTGGGGCCGGGGGCTGTGGGTCTGGATTATCTCTCTTCCAGTGTTGCTGACTCTGGTGACTGGGAGCTCACAGCCACGCCCACCGACATGGAGGTGGAGGAATGGGAGGAGGAGCCCAAATCCCCACTCCAATCAGCCAGCGTGCCCTCTCCCCATGTGTGAGCAAGCCCTAGGAGCTATTTTGGACTCGGCCAGGGTATGACTGAGCCTATGGTTCGCTCACACATGCAGGGTGGCCACGCTGGCTGGACTTGGAGTTGGGATTTGGGTTCCTCCTCCATTCCTCCACCTCCATGTTGGCGGGCTTGGCTGCGAACTCCCAGCCACCACAGCCAGCAACACTGGAAGAGAGACACTCTAGACCCACAGCTGCACTAGTGCACGGCCACTCTGTGGCCATGCGACAGTCTTAGACAATAATGGAATTTAGGGCCAGGTTCTTCCCAGTATCTTTCACATTTATACACTGTATACAGTTCTAGGCGGGTTCTAGCCCTGGCCCGTCATCCCTGATTCTGGCAAGAAGCCAGAGGAACACTCACACCATGAGGGCAGTCATTCTCAACATCCGGACGCCACAGCTCCTCAGAGCTCCACACAAGAGAAAAGCCGATCTCTCCCCTTTTTGGTTCATCAGTAAATGAACGAGTTGAGAACCTACTACTGAGAGTATACCATCCTCATGGCAGAACCTGGCAAGCTACCCATGTTGTATTTGATATGCCAAAAACCAGCAACAATTATAGACCTCATTCCCATGGTCTGAATTAATGGTCTGAGGCTCTTCATGTTCCTGGAGCGAACAGATGCCCTTAGGCTATACTATCTCATGACAGGACCTATGGAGATGTTTCTGGTGCCCGCTCAAGCAAATCCATGAACAAGGGAAGACAAGTAATACAAGTGAACAATTTGCATTCTGCCCATTATAGATGAAGACACTCCTTCAGAATCGTAAGTCGCATGTTCATGCAATTACTTTTAAAATTCCTCCATTAATTCAGCAGTTTTTAAAAACAATACACTGATGTGTAAGTTAATTACACAGTTTACATGAATTCATTATTCAAGGACACAGATAAATGAAATCAATTGTGCATTGACAAAGATTTCTGAAGGAAAACAAGAAGGCATTCAGATTAATCCGTGTAAGCCAGTTTCAGTTCAATGATTAGTTAGAACGTCTTTCTCAGATGCTAACATTTTAGCTGGAACCTGAGGGGTGAAGAGATGCGTGATCATTTCCTTTTGTTATATATTGCTGTATTATAAACAGCTCCAAAATTTAGGTGATTCAAATATCAAATATGTTTCTGTTGTGATACTTCCAAAGTGCACATAGAAATATTATGGACAAAATACAAAGAAGAAGGTATAATAAGTAGATGGAAGCAAGCAGAACAGCCCAACAGTGAGGTCTGGTCTTTGTTTTTACTTTTCTTCCTCTAGGTTCAAATTGAATATAGCCCAAGGGGTTATAATATAGCCCAAGGGGTTATATTATAAGAACTTCCAGAAAACAGAATAGAAATGGCTAATTCACAACTAAGGCTATGAGGCCAAACTTATCTTGACACAAACTCTGATAAAATTACTAACAAGAAAACTACAGACCAATGTCTCTCTTGAACAAAAATATAAAAGTACTCAACAATACTTTAACAAACTGAATCTGCATTACATAAGAATTATATAGCATTGCCAAGAGGGTTTTTTTCCAAGAAATATAAGACTAGCAAAATACTAAAAAGAATCAATATAATACAGCATATTAACCGAAAAACAGGAAAAGCCACATGATCTTATCAATAGTTGAAGAAAAAACATTTGTCAAAATTCATCAACCCTTCATAATTAGATACACACAGCAACCAGAAATAGCAGATTATCACAAAAGCTCTACTATTATAAGATGATGCCTAATAAGAAAGGATTACATGTTTCCTCCCAAGATCATGAACTAGGCAAGATACTTATTGTCATCACTTCTATTCAGTCTTGTACTAGAAGCTCAAGCAAATTTTATAAGGTAAGAGAAGAAATAAAAGGCATTCAAATAAAGAAAAGAAAAATATATACTTCACAAATTGCATTATACATAAAGAATCCAAAAGAAAGTGATATTTACCATAGCTACAAAATGGAAAATTTTAGGTTTATATAAATATAATAAAATATACTTAGAACTTAGGTAAATCCTCATATAAAATTAACTCAAAAAAAATCTAATCACATTATGTGTTAAAGAGGGGCCAGAGCGATAGATCAGAGGGTAGGGCATTTGCCTTGCATGCAGCAGACCTGGGTTCTATCCCGGCTTCCCATATGGTTCCCTGAGCACTGCCAGGAGTAATTTCTGAGTACAGAGCCAGGAGTAACCCCTGAGCATTGCCAGGTGTGACCCAAAAAAAGCAGAAAAAAAGAAAAAAACATAATGTGTTAAAGAATTTTGGGATATACTTTGTTAAAGATTATTGGGATATATAAAGAATAAACATAAAGTATCCAAAAGAAAGTGATATTTACCATAGCTACAGTATGGAAAAATTTAGGTTTATATAAATATAATAAAATATACTTAGAACTTAGGTAAGTCCTTATATGAAATTAACTCAAAAAAAGATCTAATCACACAATGTGTTAAAGAATATTGGGAAGATGGCTCAAAAGGTAGAATTCGTGCCTAGAATGAACAAGACCCAGATGTGGGAATAAATTGGAATGGCCACCATGTAATCCATGAGAACCACTGAGCACCCCCAGTACTGCTGGATCTCATCACTGGCCAAACTCTGAACTTTCAAGTCTGCATAGTTGGATAAATATTTCTGGGAATGGACATTCGTTCCCAAGCATTACTGAGGAAATCCTCTTGGCTCTCCAAGCGAAAACTCTTAGAAGAAATTATATAAGAAAACAGTAATGATTTTGGGCTAGTCAAATTTCTTAGATACTATACCAAAAGCACAATCTAATATAGAAAAAGTTGTTAAATTATTCATCAGAATCTGATATTTTTTCTTTTTGTTTAATTTTATGATAGCAGCTTGAAAATATAATTACAAAGCTGTTCATGATTGGATTTCAATCATACAGTATAGAGTTCTAGACAGGTTCTAACTGATACCCATCATCCCAGTAAGCCTAGCAAGAAGCCAGAGCAACCCACACATGTGGTCAGTCATTCTCAACATTCAGACTCCATAGTTTCTCAGAGCTCTATCCAAGAGAAAATCTGATCTTTCCCCTATATGTTTCATCAGTAAATGCTCGAGATGAGAGCCTTCTACTGATAGTATACCACCTCAGAGCCTGGCAAGCTACCCGTGTTTTATTTGTTATGTCAAAAACTAGTAACAATTATGGACCTCAATTCCATGACCTGAAGAATGGTTTGAGGCTGTTCCTGTCCCTGGAGCAAGCAGATGCCATTGTTTGCTACACTTGCTTGCAACAGGACATATGGAGATGTTACTGGTGCCCGCTGAAGCAAATCGATGAACAACGGGAAGACAGTGATACAGTGATACAGTGTTCCAGCACCAGTGCCACCTTCCCAACACCAATGTCCAGAGATTCCCTCCTCCAGCCTTCTTCTTCTTCTTCTTCTTCTTCTTCTTCTTCTTCTTCTTCTTCTTCTTCTTCTTCTTCTTCTTCTTCTTCTTCTTCTTCTTCTTCTTCTTCTTCTTCTTCTTCTTCTTCTTCTTCTTCTTCTTCTTCTTTCTTCTTCTTCTTCTTCTTCTTCTTCTTCTGCTTCTGCTTCTGCTTTTTCTGCTTCTTTCTGCTTCTTCTGCTTCTGCTTCTTCGTCTTCTTTTTCTTTTTCTTCTTCTTCCTTCTCCTTTTCCTCCTCCCTCTTCCTTCCTCTTTCTCCTCCTCCTCCTCCTTCTTCTTCTTCTTTTCTTCTTCTTCTTCTTCTTCTTCTTCTTCTTCTTCTTCTTCTTCTTCTTCTTCTTCTTCTTCTTCTTCTTCTTCTTCTTCTTCTTCTTCTTCTTCTTCTGCTGCTGCTGCTGCCTCTTCCTTCTCCTCCTCCTCCTCCTCCTCTTCCTTCTTCTTCCTCTTCCTCCTCCTCCTTCTCCTACTTCTTCCTCCTCCTCCTTTTTTTTCTCCTTCTCCTCCTCCTCCTCCTCCGTCGTTGTCTCCATTGTCATCATCATCTTTCTCTTTGTTTTCCTCATCTTCCTCATCTTCTGTCTCTTCGTTTTCAACTCCTCCTCCTCCACCCTCCCCTCTCCCTCTTCTTCCTCCCCCTCCTCCCCTCCCCCTTATCACCCTATTCCCTTCCCCCTCTTCCTTTTCCTCCCTCTCCTCCCTCTCCTCCTCCTTCTTCCCCCTTCTTCCCCTCCTCTTTCCCCTGTCTCTTCCCACTCCCCTCCCTCATTTTCTCCCTCTCTCCTCCCTCCCTCCCTCCTCTTACACATTGTGGCTTGCAATACATAGTTTTAGGACTTGCAATACATATTTTTAGGGCTTATTATGCCTTTGCCTATGTTCAATGCTCAATTGCTCAGTTCTAGTCTGCTGTTACCATTTCCAAAATTTATTAGAACACTGGTGCCGTCTCTATTTTACCTAACCTCTGACCCCACACACTTGTGATAAAATTCAACCACTGACAATTTTGTTTTTAATACTGTTGTTTAAAAAGGAGTATTTGCAATTCACAGATTTGAAAGTATTTATATTCAACAAATATAAATAACTTTGAAAAGTTGACCTTTGGGAAACAAGTAATTCAATAGATGCATTAGCAAATGACTAGAAATAATAATTTTCCCAAAAAGGATCTACAGATGAAAATAAGTAAATGAAAAGATGCTCAGCATTGCTATCAAACATGGGAAATTAAAACCACAGTGAATATAAGTGGGTTATACCTGTTTAGTATGCTAAAATAAAAGTGGTAAAATTAGCAAGTGTTGGAAAGATGCTGAGCTACTAGAATTCTGGTGGGAATGTGAAATGGTACAGTCACCGTGGCAGATTCTTGCAAGTTGAGCATGCTTATAATATGCATGCTTAACTTGCTTATCATCTTATAACCCAGATATTCCATTGCAAGCTATTTTTCACAAATAAATGCTTATTTCAAATAGAAATCTGTACAGGAGGGCTTAAAATAGTCACCTGATCAATTAATAGTCAAATGATTTTTTTTACTTTATATATATATTTTTTTTTTTTTTTTTTTTGCTTTTTGAATTACACCCGGCGATGCTCAGGGGTTTCTCCTGGCTCTGCACTCAGGAATTACTCCTGGCGGTGCTCGGGGACCATATGGGATGCCGGGGATCAAACCCTGTCCGGCACAGGCCGGCTGCATGCAAGGCAAGCGCCCTACCCGCTGGGCTATCACTCCGGCCCTTGACTTAATATTTGATCTATTTGAGTATTTGACTTAATAGTCAAGTGACTTTAAAATAGTCAAATGATCACTTGATCATTTAACATCCCGTTATTCATCATTTTAAGTCATGTTTTAAGTAAAAACATGACTAAAATAGTATTATTCAAAATTATCCCTGGGCCGGAGCAATAGCCCAGCGGGTAGGGTGTTTGCCTTGCACGCGGCCGGCCTGTGCCGGCCTGGGTTCGATCCCCGGCACCCCATATGGTCCTCCGAGCACCGCCAGGAGTGATTCCTGAGTGCAGAGCCAGGAGTAACCCCCTGAGCATCGCTGGGTGTGACCCAAAAAGCAAAAAAAAAAAAAAAATTATCCCAAACTGGTAACAAGGCAAAAATACATCAAGTGTTTCTTCCCACCCCAAACCCCTTTCATCAAGTTAATAATCAACATGTTAAAATATACTTAACAGTAATTAGCAACAATTAATTCATAATTTATCAGTGAAATACAATATTCTTTAAATCATATCAAAATGTTGAACATGAAACATCTCTTTCATGTGACTTTCTGGAGATTCTTCCCAAAACTGAAGTATGAGTTCAGAAAACATACCAGTGATTTTCTAGTGTTTACAGGTTATGGAGTTAGGGCTACTCAAGGACAGGATAAAAAAATGCTTGGAAATGTTATAATTATGCTGAATCAATCTTTTTGTGATAACTGGCTTCAAGAACTATGTAGACATAAAGAAGTATAAATTAGGACAAACTCTGTAAAATGAAAAAATAAGATAGAATTTAAATGGCCATGCCATTTTATTGCTTAAAATTTTGGGAATCAGGAATTTGACAAGGTTCACCCAAGATAAGTTTTCTTCTCTCTACAGTGCCAATTCCAATAGCTCTGGAGGATCTAAGAGGACAGTGTGTTTTAAGTCTTGATGCTCCTTCTAAACTAAGGCACATTGGTTTTTCTTCCTGTGAAAACTCTTTCTGTCTACGTGGTTTACTGTCCTCTAGGACAGTGTGTCCTCTTTTTTTCCTGCGTGTATCCTCTTGCTTCAGGATAGTTTAAAATTTTTACATAACACTGTGGTTTTAAAATAAAAACATACAAAGCTGCATAAAATTTGGTTTCAGAAGTTCCACAGTGTTACTTCCATTGCATCAGTTTATATTCTAACCCAGAATAGGCATATTGGGAAGAGCTATCACCACTTGGTGGGAAAAGCAGTAAAGTCTCATGCAAACGGGTATACATGAAGCAAGGCATTATTTACTTTATATTTGTGTGGGGAGGTGGTGGTTCGAGATCAGAGGGAGCATACTGAGTATCCCAAACAGTAGAAACCTCATGTACAAAGGATTTGAAAGTGTTGAAATTATAGAAAACTGAAAGAAGGCATCTGTGCTTGATGACGAATAAAAAGATGTTTCAGGAGAGAGGAAGGTTGAGAAGAAATTAGAACAAGTTCATGTGGAATATAAGCGTTAATTTGAATTTAGTTTTATTTTCAATGTAATTGTAGTCAGAGAAGAATTTGAATCAAGAAAGACCTTATATGATTTCTCTTGTTAAACAATCATACTGACTTCTGTGTTAATTCTAATATTCATTGATTAGCTAATGATACCAAGAGATAATCTCTGCTAGGGTAGCTAAAACATGAAATATAGATAAAATATAACCCAATGCAATTTAAGGCAAATAATTCAAATCAAAAATCATATTCATTATTTATTTAACACATTAGAAAATAGGTATCAATGTGTTAATCACAAAGTAATGTAGTTATTGTTATTTTTTTGAGGCTAGTGGAATCAAGGACAATATTTGAACATCCTTGGGAGATAGAGCTTTTTTTTCTCTCCAGTTTAAAACCACTTACTGTTGGGTGATGCCCTACTTAGCTTCTAGCTACACTTAACTTGCAGCCCCTCTCAGATCTGCTAGGAAGGCTTTGAATCAGTTCTGGGTGCTTGTAAACAGCCAGAAGGCCACCTGAAGTACTGCATTTCTACAGAGCTATTTACCTGTTTTCATCTCTAGATAGCCCAGCCCACAATGGGCTGGGATGGGAAGTTTTGGCGAATTTCTATCTATAAAATAAGCTACAAGAAAGAAGCTCCCACTTTTGCCATTTTGACTTCCTTACCTGTCCATCCTCTCTGTTCTCTGTTGGGCTTCAGCACGTGGTGGCAGACATCTTGGCCTACACATGGCTGGGGCCTAACTGGGAGCCCAGAGGCTGGAGTTTTCCCTCCTCTTGGATTGTATATAGGAACCTGTGACAGTAAAGTCCTTTTAAAACTGCACTGGATTCCTGAGTTTTCATCCATTCCTGCCGGAGTAGAAGGGAACTTCGTTTCCTGGTACTGTTGGAGAACCCAGTGGCTCCCGACAACGTACAACATATTTTATTGCCTTTAGAACTGGCAGCAAATAGCAAATCTACTACCTGAGAAACAGCACTTGATAAAACATAAAGAGGATCCTGCGTGGTGCTGCATCTTTAAGTGCTGGTAGAGGGGAGAAATTAAGGATGGCAGAATAAATGCACATTGAATTCTTAGCAGGGCCCTCTGTATAAATAGCCACATGTAATCTGTGTGGGTTGGACTACATATGTAAAAATAAAATATGAAAATCATCAGAATCATGAATGTTTTTAGGTCAGTTCATTTATGAAAGCAAATCAGCATGATTTACTAAGATTTATCATGTCATATACTTGGAGGTATATGCTTTATAAATTATTTTCATAAACTTGGAGGCATAGAAAATATGTGCCTCCTGCTTTTTAAAAAGTTTATGTAACATCACTTTGCTTTGATAAGAGACATACACTAGCATCTGCTTTCATTAACTTCAAGAAATATAAAAAATTCCCTTCGTATGATGTGGAAGCAACCAGAGTGCCCGAAAATCGATGACTGGATAAAAAAGCTTTGGTACATCTACACAATGGAATACTATGCAGCTATTAGGAAAAATGAAGTTATAAAATTTGCCTATAAATGGATGGACATGGAGAAGATTATGTTGAGTGAAATTAGCCAGAAGGAGAGAGAGACAGACACAGAATGACTGCGTTTATCTGCATAACATAAATATATATGTACATATTAAGATACCAATATCCAAGGTCAAGTGAAACATATATCAGGAGGTCTTGTCAAAAGTGGAAATTATCACAAACGTGTGGGAGTCAGAGGCTAGGTAAGACAGAAAATGGAACAGTGTGCTAACAATTGTCGAGGGTACTAATGCCAACCTAGAACTGAGCATTAAATAGAGGCAAAAAGATACACATGACAACCCTTTAATGTATGTTCTGTAATCCATAGTCTGGAGGGGAAGGAAAAGAGAAAGAGAGAGAAAGGGAAAGAAATAAAGAACCTGCCATGGAGCAGGGCTGGGGAGGGGAGGGAACCGGGGACGTTGGTGGTGGGAGATGGGCACTGGTGGCGGGATGGGTGCTGGAACACTGTATGACCAAAACCCAAATATGAACTTTTTAATTGTATATCTTTGTAATTGTAAAAATAAAAAATTAAAAAATAAATAAATTAAAAAAATATAAAAATGTTTTCCTTTTTTTATGACAAAAAACAAAAAAGGTTTCAGCATTTCATTTGCAGAGAGCAACTGTAGAGAAAAGGTATACCAGAGCAACAAGAGTCACACAGCCAAGGTCCTTCTCCAGGAAATTTATGCAGCCTGTGACACTTATGTCATTTATAGGTCTGGGAATGCTGAAAATTTCCCATGTATGTTAATGGTAATTGCTTCTTTGTTTTATATCATATAATTTTATGGAATTTTTATAGGAAACATATTTTATTATATGATGAAGATACAATACAAGGTAGAAAGTCAGGAAGCAGCATTCTTTTTCCATTTCTATCATTAACTTGAAGTTATTTGCTCTTAAGAGTGTTTACTTTTAATTATGTAGACTTATCTCAGCTATGATATCCCATAAATACTTCATCTCTTAAGTCATTCTTCCTATTTGAGTTTACACTATCTTATAATTGTTAAACAATAACATAGAACAATGGAACAGTATTCTATTCTATTCTATTCTATTCTATTCTATTCTATTCTATTCTATTCTATTCTATTCTATTCTATTCTATTCTATTCTATTCTATTCTATTCTATTCTATTCTATTCTAATCTGTTCTGTTCTGTTCTGCTCTACTCTACTCTACTCTACTCTACTCTACTCTACTCTACTCTACTCTACTCTACTCTACTCTACTCCCCCTGCCCTCCCCTCCACTCCACTCCACTCCATTCCACTCCACTCAACTCCATTCAATTCCATTCTTCTCTACTCTACTACTTTCTATACCCACCCCTTTTTGGTTCTTGAACCACTGGCTGTGCTCAGGGATTACTCCTAGCAGGGTTGGTATGCCATCTTTGGAGCTGGACATGGAACCAATCAAGGTAGCTATTTACACCTCTCCTCTCCTCCCTCTCCTCCTCTCTTCTCTCTTCTCATTTGTCTCTTTTTCTCTATTCTGTTAGTAAATAAATTTTTACTAGCTCCATTTCAAATTAATATATCATTCCATTTTTTTCCACAGCTCCTTCCCTTCATTGTTGTTGCTATGATCAGAATTTGCACACATTCCTAATTATGGTGCTAACACATGTTTGTGGTGTGGCTTCTGCTGTATATCACACTTAAGATTGTTGTGCATTCACACTTGGCTAAGGTGGTCCATGAGATTAATACTCCTTTAGTTACAGTGCTTGCACTTTCATTCACTGGAGGTTGGCCTCTAAGTTGAAGGACCCATGCGATGCTTGTAGTGCTCAATAGTGGTGCTGTGGAGGTCACCAGCTATAGAATTTCCTGATGAGGTACTTACTCATCTTTTGAGATGTGGTGCTTTCCTGTATTTGCATCCTTATTAAGATGCTACTACCTAATGATTGCTGGACAGCTGGACATTGCCTTTAGTGTCAGGAATCATGGAAAGCATAGCTGCAAGGCTCAAATGGCATTACTGCCTGAACCCTCTCTGCACAAGAGAGAAAACAGATTTTGACTATGTGACTCCATTTGCAACACAGATTCTCAGAGCTACTGTGTTATTCCCCTGGGCTCAAAAGATTAAAGCTTTCAATCAACATCTCTCCTTTACAGGGTGATAATACATATTCCCTGATTTTTGTGTCATTTCTCTCATATTTTCCAATCTTTTCTTGTAACTACAACAATGTTTAAGGTTAACAATGTCTCAAATGTTGGAATTTTTCTTTTTAATGACAATATTCTAGTGGCTGTTCTATTGTGTATTTATACCTGCTCTTCCTGGTACTACTGCGGCTCTGATACTAGTTTTAGCTATGCAAACTTTTAGATTTAGTTTTCTTTGCACTCCTGTGAAGGAATCAATGCCTGGAGATAGAGTTCACTTACCAAAAAACATTTAATTATATTACCCATGGTTTTGGACTAATGTGAGGAAAGTGTGATGAATAAGAAATATTCCTTAAAATATAGAATAACTGCATTCATCTGTGGGATATAAATATATATCAGTGCTTTACTAACTGTTGGAGATGGAGAAGGAGAAGCAGAAGGAGAAGGAAAAGATGTGCTATAAAGCTAGGCTTGGGGAGGGCTGAGGGAATCGGGACGTAGGTGGTGGGGAAAGTGCACTGGTTGAGGTGCTGCAACATTGTATGACTCAATGCCATCATGAACAGCTTTGTAAATGTCTATCTCATGGTGTTATAATAAAAAGTAGATAAATAAATATTTTTTAAAAAGAAATAGTCCTTGTCCTTATTGTCTAGTGATCAGTGTGGAATTATTTATTTATTATTTTTTGATTTTTTTATTGCTTTGTGGATCCCACCCGGCAATGCTCAGGAGTTATTCCTGGATCTGCATTCAGGAATTACTTCTGGAGGTGTTCAGGGGACCATATAGGATGCTAGGGATCGACCCTGGTTGGCCATATGCACAGCAAACACCCTCCCACTGTACATTGCGCCTGAGCCTGGTGTTGAATTATTGTATACCTACAACTCAACTATCAGGAGCTTTTTTAAATCATGGTTCTAAATTGAAAACAAATAATTAGATAAATGAATAAATAAATAAATAGATAGATAGATAGATAAATGTAAACAACACATACACATAAAGGCATGTTATATGATAAGAAATTTGACCAGACTAGTCTTTGGGCGGTAACCTTCAAATCCTTGGAATTTTCTGAGTGGTGGTATCTGTTATTTATTGTGGATTATAGAACTCTGCCTTATTTTATGTCCCTGAGATGACTTTCAGCTTGAGGGTTAGCCACTGTGGAAGAACCGGTATGTATGTAGAGCATTGGGGCTTGACCCATGTGATGTCAATGTGATCTGCAGGGAAGGAAGGGTTCCTTACATTGAGTTAATCATGTGTCTTGGGCTCAGTCATCTCTGTGCAATGAAGTCCCTATAAAATTATGAACTGGAGCGAGACTTCCAGTTTGTGATACAGATAGCTGTGTCAGCAGGATCATAGATCCTGAGGACAGAGCAGTTTTGCCTTTGGGATCCTTGCAGACTGCCCTAGGTATCTCTTTGTTATAATGGTCCTGATTCATATCATTTACATAAAATTTTCATCATAAGAATGATTCTTTCCTGAACTCTGTGAGTTGTTCACTGGATATTGAAATTGAGGATATGGGAGAAATTTCTAAATTTGTAGCCAGTGGACTGCAAATGACTTGTAGTAAGTGACTTGCAGAGCTTGTGGCTGGAGTTTGAAATGAAAGTTGTCTGAGGAATGTCTGTGACTTTGACCTATGACATTTGATCTAACTCTAGATGGTGTTTGAATTGCATTGCATATCCAATAAAGATAAATGCCATTTGGATTGACAAAATTTAGAAAATCTTAGATATCAGGCATTAGATTCTAAAAGGAAACATTTACTGACACAGTAAATTTATTTAATGTATATTATCTGGAATTTATCTAAGTATTTTCTAGGCATCTTTACCATATATTCTCCTATGATGTAGGACAATCATTAATTATTTAAATATGATTAGTAGAAAAAAAATCAATCCAAAAAATAGCAACTCTAGATGCTTAAACTAGAATTAGATTATAACCCACATGCTGTTGGTTGGAAAAGTAATTGCTTTATGTAACCTCAGTTTTATTGTTTGATCTTTCTGTCTTAAAATTTTATGATTTTAGCATACCTTGGACCTTTGTTACTACCTTGCTATGAAACTTTAGATTTAAAATTATGGTGATATAGTGAGATCATTCTGAATCTCTCTATTTTTTTCTGACTTCATTCAATATGATAGCCTCATCTGTGTTGCTGAAAATAGTATAAATTTGTTATTTCTTATAGCCATATACTAATCCTATATGTATATATACGATAACTTATTGATCCATTCATCCATAGTTGGGCATGGAGATTGTTTCTGTATCTACACTACTGATGTGTGTGGTTGATGTTGGAATTATTTACATAGTAAATCACTATTAATGGTGTTGTAATTCATAGAACTCGATCACTTCGATCACTCGACTTCCCATAGATCATTGATTTACTCAAGCCGGCACCAGTAACATCTCAATACGTCCTGTCACATGCAAGATAGCCCAGGGCATCTGCCTGCTCCAGGAACATAAAGAGCCTCATACCATTCCACCTCAACAGAAAATTTAAGATATAATAAAATTTAAAACATTAATTCCTTGAAAACAAATTTTATTATTCCTGTGGTAAAAGAACACTCTGGTTATTATGGTAGTCCCTAAGAGCAAATTTAACTTTGGATATTCATTTCCATTTTTAACAAATATTTGTTGAACATCTGTCATGTGCCAAATATAAGGATATGCTTTGGAAACACAGCATTAAGCAGTGTGCACATGATTCCTGTCCCCTCTGAACCAATGGCAGGAATTCCTTCAATATCTTCAACACTGAGTAAACTAGCTTGTGTTGAATGAAATTACATGTAAAGGAGTGGCAAACAACAAAAAGGGAAGTGGATAGCTAACAAAAGGGCAGTAGATTTCACAAAAAAAAACTCGGCACTAATCTTTGGAGAATTGGCCATTGCTTAGAGATGGGTTCTTATGGACAAATGGTGGGCAAATGAGGGAGGTAAAGGGATTTTTAGCATTATCTAATGATTTTTGTAGAGCAAGCTCTAGAAACAGCATGTGAATTTTGCACAGTGGTGACAAAGGTGAAAAAGGAAGACTTAGTCTACATAACTCTCACCTTTTCTCATATGGAACACTGCTCTGGCTTCACAACCTAGAATTAGAAGAGGTCTTCATATCAAGAGTAGAAAACTTGAGTAGCAATATTATGGACTGGACAGGGTGATATTAAGCATGCTCTAACTATACCAATGTTTTAAAACTTGATGAAACCATTTGAGAGCAACTTTTATGAATGTACAGTTTCTATTGCAGACATCCAAAACCAGGATTTCTAGAGAAGATTTGAGAATGCCTGATATGGGACTTGCCAATAAAAATGGCATATAAAGTCTCAGAGACCTGACATCACTTTCTTTGAACTTAAGAAATAATTTTTCCACTTGAGTCAGTTTGGCCCAAAAGGTATTAATTTATAGGTCTTGCTTTCCCCCTTCTTATATCTATATATATTTTATTGTTTCTTTTGTTGGTAGTTAAGGAGAAATCTTGGTAGTTAAGGAGTCGTAATTTGCATTTGGGAGGAAGGTCATTTCTCCTACATAATAATCATAGATCAGTTACATTTGGTGAAAATCTCAAGGACAGAATGGCAGATTTTAGGCATCAAAATCATTCAAACTAACCAAATCAACAATAAATCACAAACTCCAGAATTTTGTTTAAAGGGGAGGAGACCAAGGCAGTGGATGTGCAAATTAGCCAGGCCACGACTTACTGGCTCTGGTTCATTCTGTAAACAAAAGCAGGCCTGAATTCAATCAAACATTACTTGTTAAAGTAAACTAGCAAAAAGCTGGTGAAAATTAAAGTAGAACAGAAGATGGTTTCAATAATTTCATTCTCCAGCTTTTAGCTTTAAAAAAATCCACCCACCATTCCATTCTATGGGGCATGTCCTTCGTTTCAAGAAAAGTAAAGAGAGTTTTAATGGAGATTTTGCACATATTAAAAAAAAAACTACTGGTAGGGCAAATTATTTTGATAACCAAAAAATTTGAATGCTATTAGCTGTAGCTTAGATAATACTGTCATTGCCCTTTTGTGATGTTAAGGGAGAGAAATAAGACCAAGTTAATAGGTTAGCTATATAAGAGTGTATATTGTTTGATGAACTTTGTATATTATACTTGTTTGAAGTGACAATAATTGATTGTTTCTGGATTTTTTGTTAGGTATTCAATTTATACAGAACAGTTGAGTTTCCCCTCAAGAACTGAGGGAACAAAGCCTGAGATTTGCTTTCTGAGGCTGAAAACAAGAAGTCTATTTTTTTGCTTGAGGTGAAATTATCTACTCAAGTGACAAGAGTGAGTTTTCTAACAGAGGGACAGTAGGAATATTCTCAGCTTCCCTGAATAAATGGGAGTTCTGATGATTAAGCCTTAACTGAAAAGTTTCAGTATGTATTTTCTGTTTCTTTTGTAGAACTATGATTTGGGAAGGGCTGTGGTTTGTGGCAGTAGCGGAGGTCCAGAATGTTAATTCTAATACTACATAGAGTTCTCCTACTGTCCATCTAGGTCCAAAGTAATTCTACGCCATTGTCTGTAATTCCCTCTACATTCCAGTGTCTATTATGATTTCATCAACTAAAAGTGGTGATTCATTTCAGACCAACTTTATATATGACAAGGTTCAACTCACAGTGAGACTCGGAAACTACTAGATCTCTATGCTCTGGGTCCTGGAATTATGATTTCCCTATGCTTTTTCTGTTTTCTCTGCATTGTTGAAAGTGAGAAGGAAATCAGAAATTGTTTAGTAAGAAGTCCTTACAAGTACACGTCAACTGCTCATGATAAAACCCACCTCCAAAGCGAAATAACTAAAACATCAACAACTCTCTCGTATTCTGGACTCTGATCTGGGAAGCAAATGTTTGAGATGACCTCCCAGAAGACCAGGCACCATCATACTACAGTGAAAAGAATTTGGGATTCTTCCCATTTAGGAAGCTGGATTAGCTGATAGAGTAAACCTCTCGGGATGGATACAGAAAGCCCTGTCTACTCAAATCTCTTATGTGCTAGATTCCTTTCATGTTTAATGACGATTCAGATATAGAATAATCACCAAGAAATCTTCACCAACTGCCTTCCTTGTGGAGGTCTTCTAGAGATGGTGTTCTAGATTAAATAATCCTTTGAGTTTCCTATCCTACAATTTCATGTTAATTTTACTTGGTGATATCACAAGGGGTAAACTGTTCCCCAGTCGACCCCCACTCTAGACCCCCCAAATACCAGCTAACAGAGAGGTTTTTTCTCTTTTAGAGTTGTATCTTTGCATAGGGAGCAGATGGCTCTGCTGTGAGTGATTTTAAATTGTCATCCATTCCCCAGTACTATACCAGCTATGGTTTTAGCCCAATAGCCAGTCACAAAAGCAACTGGCAAGCCAAAGGTCCTTGAGAGAAAAAATGGCCCAGCCACAGTATAATAATTGAAGGAAAGAAGGGTAGTTTTCTAGCACCTCTACCTGAAGCCTGTCCTCCTGGGGTAATGGGGATCAACGATTGTGCCATCTTACAGCTCAGTTTTTCCTCAGTTGTGTTTATTCTGTTGCTGAAAGACTCTGAACATCACTTTTCTAGCACACTGTTTGTCTGAAAATACACCTGGAGAGCTGCCCAATTTGGAAATGACTTAAATTACAAAAAAGCACAGCTGTCTTTAACAGCTCTAGGAGTTCATGCAATGAGCCTACAATTTATTGAGTAGGATTAGATGCTTATTGCCTATGACACTTTAAATACCATTACATTGAAGTTTATACAAGAAAGTCCAAGTTTAAAACTGGAATCTTAGCAATAACAGCTGGGCCATTTGTTTATGTGATAGGCAGGAAAGAATGACTTCTGTAATCTTCGTATTTGGCTTCAGGATTCTGCCTAGGAAAGAAAAAAAGATGGGGAGGAGGGAGAAAGAGAGGCTAATTTCAGATTGTCAAGCTGAGCTGAACACCGCTGGCTAATTTGTCCCTCATGTTAAGACCTCTGCCAAAGTTCTCTTGCATCCTCCTGTTCTCTCACACCTGACAAACCAGTGCTTGAAATACTGTAGCCCACCTCTCTGACAGCGAGGGGTTTGTCGCTAGCTCCCTTGCAGCTCTCTCTCCCAGGCGGCTCACATTCCGCATTTTGTTTCTAGCATGAAAGACTTTGTTTTAAATCATAATAGCAACCAGGCTGTAATCACATTAGAGCGCACATGGAGAACTTGCAAAAGTCATGTGTTTTGGATTTGACATTCTGATTTATGGTTGTGTGCTCCAGTTACACAGCTGCAATCTCATTTTCCGACAAAGATGTTTTCTATTTTTCTATTACTTTGCTTCACCCTGTCTTTATGTTGGGGAAAATGAAAGCCACCAGGTGAAGTCATAACATAAGTACAAATGTTTTCATGTTTGGGTTGGAGAGCGTAATACACGTGTATGCTGGCATCTCAAACACAGCTTGTCATTTTGGAATAAAAGTGTAAAGGGAATTGCTTACTTAAGGTAATCACAAATGATACATGCAAATTTGTTTGTAAAATTCAGGATCTGTAAAATCCTACCAACCTTCCATTTCCATCAACTGATATGCTTCCTAAGGGGAAAATGGCTCTAATGCTTCCGTTTTGATATGTAGGGAAACCGAACTCCCTGGTTTATATGCTCATTTCACAAAATTCTGAAGTTTAAGTTTGGGTATTTGTAGAAATCAATTCTACCACCCTGTACATGGAGCCAATGAGAGAAGTCAAACCCAGAGAGGTAAAGTGACTTGCCCAGGGTCACAAAACGAATATGTAATGCCTGAGAATAGAATACAAATGTCTTCTTTGCCACTCTCCAACACATATGCCACTTCACTTATTGCAAGTTGAACAGCACTCTCTGTGGCGAACTAACCCCCACATAGAATATTCCAAGTATGTCAACTTTTGAAAAGAATTTTTATTTTACTTCTTGCTTGAATTTGAGTGAATATTTGTTATTGATAAGTAGAGTGAAAACACTGTAGCTTATTCATCAATTCATGTGGCACGATGATCTCTTTTTTGGTCTCATATTTGGAATAAATGATGTGATAAATAGAGAAATATTGAATGTCAGATGGGTTAATAGCTAACAAATTTTAGTTCTTCCCAACACTTGAACATATGAAATATTGTGAGGCTTTTTATTTTTGGCAATTCTATAAAGCCTTGTAAAAAGAAATAAGTATGCATGTATAGGAACATAAAAATATGTAGTATGAGGACAGTCACCTTCACACTACATGAAGTTGCCTGATTTACTTAGAATATTGATAAAGAATGGGGAAAAATCAAAAGAAACAATAGTCTGAATCATTATTTTAGTGCCCATTTTTCTCTCACGTAGATTTAGTATTTGCTTACTGGAAGGTATTTTGGATTCTATGATTATTAGGTCACCAGAGTTTTCCCATAGAGAAGAAAATTATACACACAACAATTAAGCATAACATTTCTTAATAGAATTTCTAAATTGCAGGTAATTATTAAACATTTTTTCTCTTAGTCAGGCAATAGTGCGATAATGAGGAAACAACAGCTTTTATTATTTTAAACGAGCATACATAAATGCTGTATTAAAGTTTTAGATTCTCTTTTTATTTTGCTTTTTAAATTTTTTTATTTTTTAATATTTTTAATTAATATTTTATTATACCACCGTGAGATATACACCTACAAAGTTCTTCATGTTTGGGGTTTTGGTCGCACAGTGTTCCAGCACCCAATCCCTAGTCCAGTGCCCACTTCCCACCACCAATGTCCCCAATTCCCCCCCCCCCCCCATAGCCTGCCTATATGGCAGGTTCCCTATCTCTTTTCTCTCTTTTCTCCCTCTCACCCCCTTTCCTTCTCTTAGATATTGTGGATTGTAATACATACACTTAGAGGTTATCATGTGTACTTTTCTCCTGTATTTAATGCTCAGTCCTAGGTGGACATTAGCCCTTTCAACAATTATTGGCACATTGTTCCCTTCTCTGTCTTACCTAACCTCTGATTCCCACACGCTTGAGGTAATTTTCACCTTTGACAAGACCTCCTGATCCACGTTTCACCTGACCTTGGATTTTGGTATCATAATATATATATACATATATGTATATTATGTACATAATATGTATATATACATACATATATACATATATATGTGTATATGTGTATGTATTAATGTCATGCAAATAAATGCAGTCATCCTATATCTGTCTTTTTCCTTCTGACTAATTTCATTCAACATGATCCTCTCCATGTCCATCCGTTTATAGACGAATTTCATAACTAATTTTTTTAACAGCTACATAGTATTCCATTGTGTAGATGTACCAGAGTTTCTTTATCCAGTCATCAGTTCTCAGGCATACTGGTTGTTTCCAGATTCTGGCTATTGTGAATAGTGCTGCTATTAAAAGTGCAGATGGTGTTTCCGCTGTGTGTTTTTGGCTTCCCAGGATATATCCCCAGGAGTGGTATGGCTGGGTCAAATGGGAGCTCAATTTCTAGTCTTTGGAGGAATGTCCATATTGTTTTCCAGAAAGGCTGTACCAGTCGACATTCCCACCAACAGTGGATGACTGTCCCCTTTTCCCGCATCCACGCCAGCACTTATTGTTCTTACCCTTTTGGATATGCACCAGTCTCTGTGGTGTGAGATGATGTCTCATTGTTGTTTTGGTTTGCATCTCTCTGATGATTAGTGATGATGAGCATTTTTTCATATGCCTTTTGCCCATTCTAATTTCTTCCTTGTTGAAGTTTTTGTTCATTTCTTCTCCCCATTTTTTGATAGGGTTGGCTGTTTTCTTCTTGTAAAGTTCTACCAGTGCCTGATTTATCCTGGATAGTAACCCCTTATCAGATGGGTATTGGATGAATAGTCTTTCCCATTCTGTGGACTGTCTTTGTATCTTGGTCTCTGTTTCTTTTGAGGTGCAGAAGCTTTTTAGTTTCATGTATTCCCATTTGTTTATCTTTGCTTCTAGTTTCTTTGTTAGTGGTGTTTCACCTTTGAAGATATCTTTAGCTTCAATGTCATGGAGGTGTTTTCCTATATTTTGTTAAACATAGTTTATGGATTCAGGTCTGATATTGAGATCTTTAATCCATTTTGATCTGATTTTTGTGCATGGTGTTAGAGGTCCAATTTCAGTTTTTTACATGTAGCTACCCAGTTTTTCCAGCATCACTTGTTGAAGAGGCTTTCCTTGCTTCATTTCGTACTTTATGCACCTTTATCGAACATTAATTGTTCATGTGTTTGAGGGTGGGTGTCAGGATACTCAAGTCTATTCCATAGGTCCACAGGTCTGTTTTTATTCCAATACCATGCTGTTTTAATTATTACTGCTTTGTAGCAGTTTGAAGTTGGGAAAGGTGATGCCTCCCATTTTCTTTTTCCCAAGGATTGCTTTAGCTATCTGTGGGGATTTATTATTCCACATGAATTTCAGGAGTGTTTGGTGAATTTTTTTGAAGAATGTCATAGGTATCCTTATAGGGACCACATTGAATCTGTACAAGGCTCTAGGGAGTATTACCATTTTGACAATGTTAATTCTCCCCATCCATGAGCAGGAATGTGTCTCCATTTCCTTGTGTCCTCTTTTATTTCTTGGAGCAGTGTCTTGTAGTTTTCTTTGTACAGGTCCTAAAGGGACACACTTGGTTAAGGACACACTTGGTTAAGCACACTTGGTTAAGCTGATTCCTAGGTATTTGATTTTCTGTGGCACAATTGTGAATGGAATCAATTTCTTAATATCACTTTCTTCTCTTTCATTATTTATATATATGAAAGCCACTGACTTTTGGGTATTGATTTTGTACCCTGGCACTCTACTATAAATATCTATTGTTTCTAGCAGTTTTTGGGCCGAGAGTTTAGGGTTCTAGTTTTAGATTCTCTTTATTACTAATGCTTCATAGATGTAGTAAGACTTTGGTGTTCATAGTTCTCAGCTTCTACTCTACACTTCCCTTTAAAAAAGCAGCAAGATTTTCTTTTTTGGTGAGGTTATTCCTACCTTTTTTTTAACCATGAAATGAAAATGTACCCTAAGAAAAGGGAGCCTCATTAGATACTAGTGGAAATGTCACTGGTCCAGCCTTTCTGGAAAACAATATTTCTCCAAAAAAGTAGGAATGAGCTTCCATTTGACCCAGTAATTTTGACTTCTTGGAATCTACCTAAAGGACCCAAAACCACGTTGGATAAAAGACATTTGCACCACTATGTTCCTCTCAGCCCTATCCACAATAGCCAAAATAGGGAATAACTGAAGTGTCCAAGAACAAGCAACTAGATAAAGAGACTGTGGGTTCACATATAAAATGGAACAATACTCATCTATAATAAATGATCACTTTATCACTTGATCACTTGAATCGTTATTCATCAATTTTGCTCGAGGGCGCCAGTAACATTCATTGGACCTACCGTGCCAATGTAGCCCAATGGCATCTGGTTGATTCAGGAATGAAGAGCCTCAAACCATTCCTTCAGGGTCTTAAAAGGAAGTCTGACCTCTTGTAGGTGGGCGGCCGTGATCTTTGACATCCCGTGGGATCAGTAGGTACGGCTCTAGCGCGGTTGTCTCAAATCGCATACAGTCAGCCCATCTGATTTTCGATGCCTTGGCAAACGAGACAGCCCCAGATTCTGAA
This sequence comes from Cryptotis parvus, assembly GCA_021461705.1. Lineage (NCBI taxonomy): Eukaryota > Metazoa > Chordata > Mammalia > Eulipotyphla > Soricidae > Cryptotis > Cryptotis parvus. The sequence continues at coordinate 23,771 of JAJIBD010007670.1, read as the reverse complement.
TAGCGACGGAGGTCAGAACTCCGTTCCTTCTCCATTGTGAGCGTGATATCAAGCATGCTCTTTCGTGCCTCTGGGAGACCGACAGCTTCTCATCCTCGTAGGGCGGTCTGAGGCGTATGTTAATGCAGGGAGAATGGTGGAGTCGAAGAGATGTGCCGGGCCGGAGGTTCTTGTCCTTTTAGCTATCTCTTTGATGCTTTAAGCTCATCCTCTTCCCTGGAGCTCAGGTTTTGTGTTCATCATGTTGACTCGACCTAGGCATATTGCATTCAGAGATGTTTGTTCTTGAGAGTGAATGGGGCCTCTGGAACTAGTTCTTTCCATGAACATAGTTTTCCAGATTCAGTGTAGCTACCTTTCCGGTCAAAGTAGCAGCATTGGCGCTTGGCTAATGTTTGGTGTTATTAGAACGATGTCCGAGGAGGTGGTGTGGTCGACCATCTATCTCCTCCCATTCTTCATTAATTGTCTTGTTCTGAGGGGTGGCACTGAAGAGTTTTGGTGAGAGGTATCACCCTGCGGAACCTTGATCAATGATACTTTTTGTAGATGGTGGTCCTGGTGGTGAACCGTAATACAGCTCTAGGATCTTGATGTTTGGGTTTGAACACCCTGTTGACTAGGGCTTCGACGGCTAGTTCCACAGAATCAAAGGCTTTCTAACAATGATTAGAAAAATGATAAAATCATGCAATTTACTGCTATGTAGATGTAACTGGAGAGTATTTGCTTAGTGAAGTTAGAGGGACAGAGACATAGAATAATCTCTCTCATACATACATGGGATGTAAAGATGCACAATAGTGAAATAAAATATGCCAAAGGCAACAGGAATGAAGAACATGAGATTTGATCTTCACTAGAAAATATGATGATTGGGGGTCAGTGATAGGACAGGGAAGAGAACACTACAGCAATGGTGGGGGAAGTGTTCAACTGGGTGGAGATAAGGGGGCTAAAAGTAAATTGTTATGCATAAATCCCTCTAACCAACAGTACTGAAAATCACAGTGTCAAAAACTGAAAATGTGCCTTCCTAGAAGTAGGTGTGTGGAAGGGAATCAGGAGGCATTAGTGGAGGGAAATGGATACTGATGAAGGGATTGGTAGTAAAACATTGTGTTCCTGAAACCCAATCTTGAATAACTTTGTAATTTGTGTGTGTTAAATAAAATTAAGGAAATGTTTTTTAAAATAAAGAAAATGTACTTTAAACCCAAAGTGTATTCTAAAAGTGTAATTCGGGTTTGAAACCCAAATTATTTGTGACAATAATGGCACATTTGTGACAGTAATGTCTTATAACAATACAAACTAGAGATTTACTCCAAGGTCTTCTACCGTGTTATGGTGAGATGAGCCCTGGATTTATTTATTGCTTTTATATAGCAGCATTTATTTATTATTTTATTTAAGGGGAGAAATGGTGACCTTAAACTTGAAAGAACTATCAAACCTAGGAGAATAGTAGAATGGGAGGACAGAGAAAAATATCTTGACACATATTAATTGTTAGACTGAGTTGTGCTTATGGTAATCCTAGGTGGGGTTTTCATCAGATGACATTTTTTAAAGATTTTTCAGAAACTGTATAACCTCTATTTCGTGTGCCAGAAAAAATGAAAAGTGAATGTTCAATAGTGTATGTTTAGTTGAGGTGGTTATCAAGATGATCTATAAGGAACGGGTAGCTTCATGGGCTCTCAACTGGTTCACTACAGGAACTTGCTTATGTAAGACTCAACAGAATTACAGGGAAGTGAGAGAGCTGCCCTTACATCCTGGCGAAGGTGAGGAGAGTGATGATAATGGCTAGCTGTTTGATTAGGAAAATTACCAGAGAGAGAGAGAGAGAGAGAGAGAGATGGATGCTGAGAAATCGATGCAATAAAAGATTAAGATTTATTTAGTTTATAAAATGACAAACTTTAAATATTACTTAAATCTCTTCATTTAACAGGGTAAAGGAGGTTTGCTATTAAATTTTTCTCAAAATCTCATTATTTTGTTCAAGGATCTATAAACATTGGAGAATCTACCGACTTCCCATTATTTTCTTTTTGTAAGTTTGAGGTTGGTTTGAGACCCATATTTTTTCAAAATAATACCCTTAAATATATAAAGCAGTATGTAAACCACATCAAACGTAATTTTTATTAAAAAAATGCTTTTTTATTGTCCATGCATTTTTTTCAGGAGACTTCAGTGTATAATCTGTCAAACACTGGGTATGTTGTGAATTCCATTAATTGATTAGTAGTATCACTTGTATCAGTTGTCTTCCCGTTGATCATCGATTTGCTCAAGCGGGCACCAGTAACATCTCCATATGTCCTGTCACATGCTAGTGTAGCCCAAGGGCATCTGCTCACTCAAGGAACAGAAGGAGCCTCAAACCATTCCATCATGTCATGGGAACTGGTATTTGGCATATCAAATACGACATGGGTAGCTTGCCAAGCTCTGCCATGTGGGATTATTAGTATAAGGTAAATAATTCTAATTTTCTATAGTTAGGTTCTTTACCAATTGGTCCACTAAAACATTAAAAAATTTATTGAGATACTGTGATTTATAATATTGCTAATTATAGTTTCATGTACACATCATTCCAACACCACACTTGCTATCAGAGTACCCACTTCCTCTGCCAGGGTCCCCAAAGCCCCTCTGTAAATCCAGTTCTCTGTACCACCTTTCCAGTTCCAATGCCTTTGGCCATTTATTTCTCCCTTATTTTGCATATTATATTCCACAAAAAGAGAGCTATCATTTAGTAACTATCCTTTTCCTTTAAACTTCACTCAGCATAGTTCCGTGTGTTTAGCAGCAAAGTGTGTGCTTTGCCCTCCCTTCCTCATTTTTGGGGAATGAGGGTGTTAGGAATATTCCTACTAGTTCTCAGGAGTTGCTCCTGGCTTTATTCTCAGAAATCACTCTGGAGACCTATGGGATGCTGGGGATCAAACCTGGGTCAACCGCAAACAAGGCAAGTGCCCTACCAGCTGTATTATCTCTCTGGCCTCTCCTTTTGCCCTTTCTTGAAGTTTTGTCCATTGTGTATATATGCCATAAATTCTTTATTCATTTCATCCGCAGTTGAACATTTTGGTAGAAACATGACATTTTTATTGGTAAACTGTTACAAATAATCAAAATCTTGTTTTGAAACAGTTTTGTGAGAAAAAATAAGCCTTAACAAATAAAATTTATGGACTCTTGAAAAACGCAATTAACAGCAAACATTTTACACCTTTAATATAGTAAAAGAAAATTTTCATTTATACTATTCACCACCTACAGAGTCTATTTATAAAAAGTTCTGGAGATATTGGAGAACAAAATCAGTGTTCCTATACACTAATTTATTCATTTTATTTTTCTTTTAGCAGGCACCACACATTTGTTTTGGTATTTCAGGCTCAGTATGGCACTGCAGCACTCTACAGAGGGAATCAAACTCAGAGCCTTACTCATGAAAACATGTTCCACCACAGTGAGTACAATTTATCTCCTTTTTCTTTAGTTTTGGGACATACCTGATAGGATGTTAGAGGCTACTCCAAGCTTAGAGGTTGTGTGTGGAGGGTTGCTCCCAGTGGTGCTTGAGAGATCATGCAGTGTGAGGATGGATCTGGGCTTACCGCATGATACATGTGCCCCCAGTCTTTTAGGAAATCTCTCCAGCCCTCTGATTTACTTATTCTTATCACCACTGCATGGGTAATATTTACTAAGTATACCCTGAGTTTTAGGGACTCATCTGACCAGGGATGTTAAATGCTTACTCATCCTGGTGCCAGTTTATGATGAAATATGTGGAGCAGAGGGGTCTCACCTGAAAGCTAAAAAAGTTTAGGATTTAGGATCCTCCAATCACATGACTTTTCTCAGGATCTGAACAATTTTTGCTTGCAATTTTCTGTTGTTTTCTTGAGAAGCCTTCCCAGAATTACAAAAGCCCAAGGGATATCTTTATGATTCTTTTTCAAGAGTTAGGAGCAAAATCCATTTTTCCTTGAGTCCCAGTAATGATGACCAGAATTCAGAAGCATAGGATTTAACTTAACGTGTGTGTGTGTGTGTGTGTGTGTGTGAGAGAGAGAGAGAGAGAGAGAGAGAGAGAGAGAGAGAAGTAGCGTTCTGCACTGCATGGGGAATATGCAAAACTGGACAGTGTTAGTGATATTTCTTTAGATGTATTTACTTTCCTGCGGTAAGTTGCTGCTATATATTTTTCTGGGTGTGTCTCCAATGGAGTTTTCACATGAGATGGACACTTGATTCTGTAAACTTAAAATAAATACTGCCTTCATCAAAGTAGGTGGGCATCACCATTGAGAGTCTGAAGAGAGCAAAAAGATGGAGAAGGGAGAATTTGCTTTCCACTTGAACTAGTTCACCCAATTTCTCCTGCCTTCTTACCACAGGTTGATACACTTGCCGTCCTATAGCTCTTCGTGGAAGCAATCCATGGAGCTGACCTCCCGGTAAGGGGCTCGGCTAGCCCCTGGCCGAGTCCAACATTGCTCCAAGGGTTTGCTCACAGGTGCGGGGAGGGACCACGCTGGGGACGGAGCGGAGATTTGGGCTCTGCCCATTCCTCCACCTCCATTTCAGCTTCCCTGGTCTGTTTTAACAGGTTAGTTAAATGCTTATAAGTCTTCTTTGAAAAGCAGTTGACCATTATCACTGAATCTATCACATTTCTTGAAAATGACAGCATTAAAAAGTAATAGAGTCTATATAATAGGCTAATTTTAAAGTCTTCTTACAATATACAATATGTATATTGTATCTATATGGCATAAGTCATCAATGTAAAATGTTTCCATAATGAAATTAATACAAACCCATTTAAAATATACTCAGACAAAACAACTAAAAGAGAGCACCAATTTACTCTTGAGTGCTCCCTTCCTCCTACATCACTAAGCTAATTTTCTTCATCTACTTAGTAGAAGTAACCCATGTTAATCAATATCCCGTGTCAATTCTTCCGCACTACTATAGTTAGATGTAGACTTTCAAGACCATCATTTAAAAATACATAGCTTAGCCTATAAAACAGATGCTAAGACTTTTGTTTTAAGTTCGATATTATATATTGAAAATTTTCCATAGCTGTAGATGTAAATATCTATATTTTAATTCCTTGAATAATATCCTTAAGCATAATTATACCAAAATTTCATTTTGTTAATAGATTTTTATTATTGCTTTGGTATGAATGATGCAGTGAATATTTCTGTGCATTTTCCTTTGATTTGTATATGGATATTTCTAGGGAAAAAACAAAATTAGAATATTAGGTAATTGAAATCTCACATTTTAGATTTTAAGGTGTTATTCTCAAAACCCTTATATTGTTTACGTTCCCCCCATATATGAAGGTGATTGTTTCCCTTCTTAGTAGCATACAGAGTTATTAATCTTTTAGTTTTTTCTAATTTGACATGTATAAAGGATTTTATAATTATGAAATTAACTTTCAAGAAACTATTTGGTGCTTTTATACATTATTCCTTCAAGAACAATCCTAGATATTATTATATTTAAATAATTGTACTTGACAATTTGAATCTTATGGGAAAGATTAAGGAGCACAAAGATGGCAAAACAAGGCAAGCAGATCTTTCAAAAAATGTAGATATAACAGCACAAATTTTTGGCTAATTGGACTGTATCACAAATGGTCTGTTTCAAACATCCAACAGAAATACTGGAGAGATGATTAATTAGGCTTAGTTTTATCTATTCGAAAAAATGAAAGTGTTTAATTTTACAAACATATATCCAACAGTTAGCATGCCATGGTCTTCTACTCAGATTAAAAAGATAAATGAGATAGGGTACTCTCAAGTATTTACAGTTCCGTGGTGAACACTGACAGGCTAATGAATGCATGTAATGCAAGGACTATTTCGCTAAGAGTCAAATGACTTATAAACTGGGTGCTCCAGAAAGTTCAAGAAGGGAATTCTAACTAGGATATAAGGGCAGTCTTCAGAGCTAGTGTTTGGACAAGACCTTGAAAACATACAGATTTCACATGACAGGGGAATGAGGAAGGCTGTTTAAGGACATTTGATGCTGAGAGAACAAGACAAAGAGTGCAAAGGTTGGTTTTTGTCTCCTCTGTGGCCTAATGTATGAGAACCTGCATGTCCACTCTTAGAATGGCAGCAGTGAGTTAAACCTGAAATATACATTATTGTTTCTTCAAATGCAGGTCACTTATATTCAAACTGGCCAGTGTGTGTATTTAAATTACACCTTCTCAATCTCAGTAAGTTGATTAAAATATCTATAGTATGGGAGCTAGAAAATTTCAATTTAAAAGAATTTTCATTAAAAAAATGAAATTGCACCAAACTTAATTTTTTTAATTAGTAAATTATAAGAATAAGTTTTGTACAAGAACGAACCTTTTAAAAAAAGTTGATGCTTCTTGGAAGGTTTGAGGAAAGCAACTTACAGGTGGTTGAAAAAAAGGGAAGTGACCCCTGAAAAAAATGAAACCTACAGAATAGTTGCCTTTGGGACATAATATCCCTGAGATTACTCTATGATCAGGATACTTGTTGGTCAGAGCAACCTAGGTCAAAAGCAAAGATGCATTTAGGACCATTTAAAACCAATATTAGCCTAAATGCTCTTTGAAAAAGGCGTAATTAGGAATGTAAAAGTCAGGTTACCCCTGATTAGTGGGGAACAGAGTGAAGGGTGAATCCATTAGAAGCTACTTGTAAGACATTCACACTTTAAGAACATTGCTTTGATGACTTTGAAGGGGCTGGAGTGGGGGAGAAAGGCAGCAGAACCAGTTCCCACTTCAAAGACCCATTATAGTGTTTATCTTTTTTAGGGCAATACTCTGAAATGTTTTGAATGGCACTAAAAGGCTTTTTAAATTTGAATATGACTGATTTGGCTATTTGAAAGCAAATTTGGTTGGTGATAAGATTAACTACATTCTAAGAGTCAACTACTATTTTGAAATCATTTGAATTTGCCTATATGTACTTTTAATTTTAACATATATAAATGTGCATAATTCCATTTGCCTTTGGCACTGCAATGTGTATCATAAATATGATCCTTACAACTATAGAATCTGTTGTATAGGATTTTTTTGTTTTTTATTAAGAAAGGAGACAAAGCTTGATTTTTTTTCTTCATTTGTTACCTAAGTCCAAGACAAGGATTCTGTCTCTAAATGCCATGAAAACTATGAGAACTAATTATGATAGAGATGCACAGTGGCAAATAATGAAATGGTTTTTAATCTCCTGATTATATAATTTAATTCATATATAAATAAATAAAATATATATGGGAAACTATTCCAATCTGAAAAATGTAAGACTCCAATCGAAATGAGAGGTTTGATCATGAGGAAGTAAAAGGGTTAAACATGAATAAAGAGGAAGGGACAAGTTGTTGGGCAATCTTTAGATAGCCCCTTCTGCTAGAAACTTGATTTATAGCAGTAAGTCGCTGAAGCAGAAGATGCTCTACCAAAATGTCCATTAATATATCTTTGTAATTGTATGTTTCACGGTGGTATAATAAAAAATTAAAAAAAAAGAATTAGTGATGAAGGTAACATCCTAGTTTGAAAAAAAATCAGTGGAGAAAACTGTTTTCTTGTAGAGCTGTTTCATAGTGATTGGAATAGTGATGAAACACTCCAAATGGCAAGCAAGAGTGACCTACCAACAATTTTTTTTGAAATAAAAAAAATCAAATACCATGAAAAAAAATAGGCAATGATCATTTGTAGGTGTTGCTCACAGTGGTGATAGAAAGGAGTGAGTGAAAGGAGGGTATGGACTTGAGAATTTAGAAGAGGAAATGCCTACAAGAAGTTGGTTTTGTCTAAATTACCATAAGGGAACCAAAACTTTTGATAGCAAAAATGGCATACCTACCACTTGCTGGGAACTGTGTTATTTACATACTTGAAAACTGAAAGAACAGATACACGCTGCCCCCAGCAATAAACTTATAACAGCTGTCCAATTCAGTGAGACATGGGCTAGTGAGAATGATCTATATAAGAAAGACCCAAAATAATTGGTGCTGGTGAGAATTCAGAGGAAAAGGGCACTCATTCACCTGTGAGTAGGATTGTAAACTGGTTCAGTAACTATGTAAAATAGTGTAGAAATTTCTTCCAAAAATTAAATTTAAAACTAAAATATCCTACCAAAAATTAAAAAGAGCTAAAATGTGATGCAGAAATTCCATTACTTTGTTTTTACCCTAAAAACTATATTTGAAAAGATGTGCGTATACATTTGTTTAATTACAACAGTCAGAGTCAAAGCTACCCAAGTGCTGGAATACTGTATGGCGAAATCCAATCATGAATATCTTTGAAATTGTATATCTCACAGTGGTATAATAAAATAAAATATAAAATATAAGAATATCATGAGGGAGGAGGGGGATGGGAGAGTGCTTATGAACTTTGCAGAAGAGATATTGACACTTTGGTGTTGGGTATGGTTGTAGTCCTAAAGCATAATTATTTACATTAAACTATTTTACCCCAATGGATCACTTGATCACTTGTATCCCGTTATTCATCGATTTGCTCAAGCAGGTGCCAGTAACATTTCCATTTGACCCTATCACGTGCCAATGTAGCCCAATGGCATCTGGTTGCTTCAGGAATATGAAGAGCCTCAAACCGTTCCTTCAGGGTCTTGACAAAGAAGTCTGACCATCTTGTAGGTGGGCGGCCATGTGGTCTTTTGACATCCCATGGGATCCAGTGGGTAATGGCTCTAGTCCAGCGGTTGTCTCCAAATCGCATTACATGTCCAGCCCATCTGATTTTCAATGGCTTGGCAAACGAGACAGTGTCCCTGATTCTGGAATAGCGACGAAGGTCAGAACTCCGGATTCCTTCTCTCACTTGAGTGAGGTGTTATCACACCAAGCACAGCTCTTTCAATTCCTCTCTGGGAGACCCGAATAGCATTCTCATCCTGCCACGTCTCTGGGTGCATGTTAATGCAGGGAGAAAGGTGGAGTCAAAGAGATGTGCCTGGAGCCAGAGCTTCTTTATTCTTTTAGCTATTTCTTTGATGCTTTTGAAGGCATTCCATGTCGCTCTCTTCCTCTTGCACAGCTCAGGTTTTAGGTCATTCATCATGTTGACTTCTCAACCTAGGTACACATAACTGCTGCATTCAGAGATGTCTGTTCCATTGAGAGTGAATGGGGCCTCTGGAACTAGTCATTTTTCATGAACATAGTTTTGTTGAGATTCAGCTGTAGACCTATCTTTCCACATTCTCGGTTGAAGTCAGCCAGCATTTGTGCCACTTTGCTAATGTTTGGTGTTATTAGAACAATATCATCAGCAAAGCGGAGGTGGTATAGTTGCTGACAGTCTATCTTCACTCCCATTCCTTCCCATTCTAATTGTCGCATGATGTTCTCGAGGGTGGCGCTGAAGAGTTTTGGTGAAATGTACCTCAATGGAACAAAATAAAAGATAAAAGTTATTTTTGAGGGTGCTGCCAGATTTTCCATTAGCAAATAGCTTTAAACTGATATCTAAAACAAGAAATGACTATGGAGAAATAACAATTATGGCAGCAGTGACTTGAAATGGCAAATGTGGCTAGAGCAGTGTGCAAGGATCCTGTTTGTACTGTTTTTAGTGCTCCAGCCCTAGAAGTCTAGTATTTTCCTTCATTTTGCCTTTTGTAACTTGGTATTGAAAATCTTTTTGGCTTTATTAAAAACCATTCTTTGAATACTCATTTGACATTTTATAAATGAAATAGAATTTATGTCTTGATAAAACTGCATGACAGGCATCCAAGAAAATCTTCTCTAGGAAATGATTTGGTGATTCACTATGTTGGCACCCTTTCTCCTAAGCCAGGCCTGGGACAAGCCTTGGTGTCAGAGGCCACTTTTGGCAGGGCTAACTGAGACATGAAGTCTTAATCTTCCCTGTTCAGTTAAGGATCAACAGCTTTTTATAGATATTTAAAGATCATAAATTTATTCACTTGAAATCCAATTTGGAGGACTATACCAACTCAGATTTTTTCAACAAATTCACTTGGACAAGATATTATATTTTTTTTGTTCTTTGACCCAGAACTTGCACCGTGATAGATGCTATTAAACCTGTTCCATGACCCAACTTGGCTGAGGCATCAGGTAGCATGATAAATGTGTTTTGCACTTCTGTGTTCAGAAGCCAAGTTTATACACCACTGGCCTGTTTGGCTGGAATGAAATAGAAAGGTCTTTAATCCATCCTTACTTATTTCCTACTTTTGAACTCTGTTTTACAGAATTCCATCATATAATAAATGAGTTTTAATGAAAGGTAATTCAAAATACCTTACTTTTTCAGTTGAAAATTTTGTTAATTCGTCTCTATGGATAGGAAAATAAAGAATGAAACATATAACAGTGTTGACCACAGTTACTTTCAGAAGTAATTGTCTAGGATATAAATCTTAAAATCAATCATATTAATTTCTTAAGTCCTCCAGTAATTTTAGCAAATGCATAAATACATTATACTGTTTGATTTATTTTAACACAATAAAGTCCATATTTATGGTCCATATCTTAGTGACTTGTGGGGAAAAAGCTGCTGCAGGGTGGGTGTCGGTGATCCGGACTGTGATGGGCTGGTCTGCTGGGTGGAGTTCTGATGAGAGGGAAGTCCAAAAGTGGAAAATGGGGTGCCCGTGGAGTGAGGAGGGGTGGTCTGGCTTGTTGTGAGGCTCTGCCGAGGTGGTGGGCCAGGGCTAGAACCCGCCATGCCTCCCGACTGCCTCATGAATGGCTGTGCACAGGGAGAGCAAGGAACAGCTCTGCCCCATGTCTGAGAGACTCTGGACCAGCATACCTGGGCCGGATTGAGGAAAAAAGCTGCTTCAGGGTGGGTGTCGATGATCCGGGCTGTGATGGGCTGGTCTGCTGGGTGGAGTTCTGACGAGAGGGAAGTCCAAATTTGATATTTAGTAGGATAAATTAATTGTCTGGCAAAGCCCTGTATATGGAATACCTCATGCTTCATGGATGCTTGGTCATGGAACCTTATTGCGGTCACTTTCAAATTTTAAGTAGTTTGGTTTGTTATGAGGCTTTGTGATGTCTATTAAAGGATGGAGATTTAGAAAAAAGGCAAATCAAAGACAAACAAAATCTTCTTTCTTGCCCTATAAACTCCTTTATCCATGGCACCATTTCTCTACCCTTTATTGAAAACACCCAAACTGGTTTAGCAAAAGCCTCCTAAAAAGATATTTAGTTTAAAACCCCATTTCAAAGGTATGCCAAGGTGAGACTTTCCTTGCTCAAATTTACTGTATCCAGGGACTCACCATGTCATTTTCAGATGACATGGTGACTCCATTCCGCCCTACAGTCCCTAGAATTGGCCTAGGCACCCCTGCTGTGTCAGTTTGGCCCAGCAAGACATACATACTAAGCCTTTGTCACCTAGATTCCTATAATTGACAACACTATTCCCTTCCCAGGATCACTTGTATCACTTGTCTTCCCGTTGTTCATTGATTTGCTCAAGAGGCCACCAGTAACATCTCCATATGTCCTGTCACATGCTAGTGTAGCCCAAGGGCACCTGCTTTCTCCAGGAACATAAAGAGCCTCAAACCATTCCCTCAGGTCATGGGAATGAGGTCTATAATTGTTACTGGTATCTGGCATATCAAATACGACACGGGTAGCTTTCCAGGCTCTGCCGTGCGGGTAGCATACAGCTAGTGGTAAGCTCAGTTCTGTAGTTGACAAATTCTGTTGCTTTGGGCCATTTTTGATTCTTGTACTATGCTTCTTGATTCCCCCATATGAGAGACACCATTCTGTATCTGTCCCTCTTTTACTGGCTGATTTCATTCAGCATGATGTGGTCAATACCAAGGAGTATTGTAGCTGAATTATATGAAAAGAATGTGCTTGGCTCTTAATGAGGTTGTTAGACTGTCATTTAACGTGATTTTTAAAATATAAAGGGATTTTTTCTCAAATTTAGATTTTAATGGGATTTTTCATTCCCACAGCAATGAATGATAATCTTACTTCTGCTTGTTACATATGTTAATTCTATTGATTCATCTTCTCAAAAGATACAATTTTATGTCGTAATATGACATTCTGACTTTTTTGGGGGGGTTTGGGGGGGAGGAGAGAGAGAGAGGGGAGGGGGGGGGGGGGGGGGGGGAATAAATTTTAGTACATTAATCCATTTGTCTAATGTGAATATTTCGTTTATTTAATATCCAGGTCCTCTGTAAATCTGTGTTTTTCCTACTTGGTCTGTAGCGCAATACTTTTTTTAAATAAACATTGGTTATTGTAAAATATTAGCCCGGATAATCGACACCTACCCTGCAGCAGCTTTTTTCCTCAATCCGGCCCAGGTATGCTGGTCCAGAGACTCTCACACATGGGGCAGAGCTGTTCCTTGCTCTCCCTGTGCACAGCCGTTCATGAGGGAGTCGGGAGGCATGGCGGGTTCTAGCCCTGGCCCACCACCTCGGCAGAGCCTCACAACAAGCCAGACCACCCCTCCTCACTCCACGGGTGCCGCCATTTTCCACTTTTAGACTTCCCTCTCGTCAGAACTCCACCCAGCAGACCAGCCCATCACAGCCCGGATCACCGACACCCACCCTGCAGCAGCTTTTTTTTCCTCAATCCGGCCCAGGTATGCTGGTCCAGAGACTCTCACACATGGGGCAGAGCTATTCCTTGCTCTCCCTGTGCACAGCCGTTCATGAGGCAGTCGGAGGCATGGCGGGTTCTAGCCCTGGCCCACCACCTCGGCAGAGCCTCACAACAAGCCAGACCACCCCTCCTCACTCCATGGGCGCCGCCATTTTCCACTTTTGGACTTCCCTCTCGTCAGAACTCCACCCAGCAGACCAGCCCATCACAGCCTGGCTCTGGCTGCTGCAGCCACGCGGCTCATCAATAAATGCTTTATTTGGAGGTGTTTAAAAGAGTTTGCCTCCTGCTCGGCAAGCCTGGCAAGCTTCTCGCGTTGTATATGATATGCCAAATTCCAGTAACAATTATATTAGGTCATTCCCATGACCTAATATAATGGTTTCAGGCTCTTTATGTTCCTGTAGCAAGCCGATGCCCCTGGCTCTACTGGCATGAGACAGGACATATGGAGATATTACTGGTGCCCGCTCTAGCAAATAGATGATCAACGGGAAGATCGTGATCTTAGTGACTTGTATTATTCTGGGCTTTGCTAAAGACAGATTGTCCTTAAAGCAATTACACTCTTACTGGGAAGGATAAATACACATCAAACAGTGAAACAGCAAACAGAATAACTAACATTACAGTAGAGAGAGGTGTATAGAAGTCACACTAACTATATTTAAATTCTCACTCTATCATTTATTATATGTTTCTAAACAAATCACTGAATTGCTATGTCTCATTTCCCCAACTATAAAATGGGGTAATAGCTTATTAGACTATCAAAATCTCTTTTGTCAGGTGACAAGTAATTGATAGCTCCTAAATAAAAAAAATGCACATAAGCATTGTAAAAGTTTTCGAATGGAAAGATTTCTCAATATTGGTATACATGTGATAACAGATCAGGTAGAACTAGAGTTCTAAATTAAAAATAAAATAGGAACTTTAAGACCATAAATATCTCAGGAGTTGCAGTTCAGTTTTTGGCCAAGTATATATTCCACTGAGCTACCTGACAACAGTGCCTCAATAGTATTTTGTTCCATAATCAGGCTTTTTAAAATTACATAATACACTCTGGGAAAACATGCAAGTACAAAGGAGCAAATTTGCACTTTGTCACCTGTTAGAAACTTGTTGCATTTCCTGCTTCTCTTTTTTCACCTATGAATGTATTTTCACCAGAATGTAGTTAGGATATATATATAAGAAGCTTTTGTCCACTTTTAAAAAAATATTTTATTATACCACTGTGAGATATACAATTACAAAAATGTTCATGTTTGGGTTTCAGTCATGCAATGTTCCAGCACCCATCCCTCCACCAATGCCCATTTCCCTCCATCAATGTCCCCGATTCCTCCCACCTCCCAAGTCTGCCTCTATGACAGGTTCTTTATCTCTTTTCTCTCTTCACTTTCTCTCTCTCTCTTCCTTCTCTTGCACATTGTGGATTGTAATACATACATTTAGAGGTTATCATGTGTACCATTTTGCCTGTATTTATGCTCAGTTCTAGGTTGGTATTAACACTTTTGACAATTATTAGCACACTGTTCTCTTCTCTCTCTGACCTTACCTCTGACTCCCACATGTTTGTGGTAACTTTCACCTTTGACAAGACCTTGAACCATGATTTGCCAGACCTTGGTTATTAGTATCATAATATGTATATATATTTATATATATGTCATGGAAATACATGCAGTCATTCTATATCTATTTTTCCTTCTGGCTAATTTCAGTCAACATGATCCTTTCCATGTCCATACATTTATAAGCAAATTTCATAACTTCATTTTTCCTAAGCTGCATAGTATTCCATTGTGTAGATGTACCAAAGTTTTTTATCCAGTCATCAGTTCTTGGGCATACTGGTTGTTTTCAGATTTGGATATTGTGAATAGTGCTGCTATGAAAATAAAAGTGAGTGCGGATGGTGTTTCTGATGTGTGTAGTTTTGTGTCTACTTTTGCACTTAACTCTGTGGGGTGACAGTTCCCAGTGTCATAAACTTTTTCTAAACTGTATTTTGGGGTCAGTGAAATAGCTCAGTGATCAGGGAACATGGCTTATATATGCAAGGACCTGAGTTCACTGCCTGGAAATGCAAACCCTCATGCCTCTAGGTTCACCAGATTTAGCCTTGGAGGTGCCTGAGAACCACTGAGACCTGCGAAGTGCTGCATTATTCAGAATGGAATTATCCTGTCTGGTTGGCTGAATATCACAAGGCGTGACCCCTGGGACCTTGATGGCTATTTGGCAGACTCAAAAATAAATAACTAATCAAACAAAAAAAAATGACTGGGTTAAATGATGGTATCACATCCCATGAAATCCCTTTCTCATTTATTATAATAATTTTGCTTATTTATGATTCCCATTTATAGTTTTAAAAAAGGCATAATAAGGATTTTCTTTCTTTCTTCTCCTTTCTTCTTCTCCCCTCCTTCTCCTCCTTCCCTCTTCCTCCTCCTCCTCCTCCTCCTCCTCCTCCTCCTCCTCCCTCGTTCTTCTCTCCCCCCTCCATACCTGGCTGTACTCAGGGCTTGGTCCTGTATCTGCAATCAGGGATCACTCCTGGTGGGACTCAGGGGACCATATGAATGCTGGTGATTGAACTAACATTGCATGCAATGTTAGTTGCATGCAAGACAAACACATCTCACTGACTATACTATTTCTCTGGGCTCTTGATGAAGATTTTACCACATAAGTCTTTGTGAGTTGTTTCTGAATATTTTGAGAATGGTATTCTAGAATGTAACCCTAGGTTAAAGACTAAGTTTATTTTTTAAAACTCGTCACTTGTCACTTGTCTTCCCATTGTTCTTCGATTTGCTTGAGCGGGTGCCAGTAACGTCTCCATTCATTGGGAATGAGGTCCATAATGATTATAATTAATTTTTGAAAAATAAATCTAATGTGTATTCTTACTAGAAGTCTAATGTATGTTCTTGCTAGTCTGAGTATCTTTATCTCATGGTATATTAACTAAAATTAGTCAGCTTTTTTATCTTTGTCAATGTAATAGAATAACAATACAAATTTCCTTTGTTTAAAATTATTTACTATTGAGGTTGAACTTTTTCATCGTTATTTTAGATTTTCAATCTGTAAGAAATTTTACCTTTTTCCAGTTTTGTTGGACAAGGAGGAGGACATGTTTTTATTGTTAATATCTATTCCACAAGAACCCTTTTTACATTTATGATACTAACTCTCAGCCACATCTGTACCAAGTTATTTCTATTTAGTTTTAATGCACATAAGTTTTCTATTTTTATATAGTCAGTTAAAATTTTATTCCATTATGATTTCTTTCATTGTTTTTAAATTTGAAAAGTCTGTAATTTGTTTGTCTTAGTAAAACCTGTAGGATAAATTAATTTTTGCCAGGGAGAAATAGAAACAAGTTCTTTACCATAATTCCTTTTCTCTTGCTGTTTTCTCATTATTCAAAAAGAATTACGTTAACCAAAGGCAATTCTTTGTCAATTTTGGGCAAATACATTTTTTGTTACACTAAAGTTCCTACTTTTAGTATACAACATTTCTTGGAGAATCTGTCATATTTGCAATAACCATGTTAAGTAGAGAATTTTTCCCATAAGCATTTTCTATAATAAATAACGGCTAACTGCTTTACAAAGGTCCAGGCTTTGGAATGGCAGTTAAGAAAACATTACATTTTGCTCTTTTCTCTTCCATGGTTTATGACTAGGCAGAGTCCAATCCTGTATTTGCTGTGCATGCTGTTGGTTAAACCTTGCTCAGTAGAGGAATTGGTCATTCACAGAACCTCATCAGTTGTTTTCTGGGCAGACTGATTTTTTGCCTTCTACACTTCTCGGTTGGTCTGCTGTAGGTGAGTGAACAATTGGGGGAGCTGAGACATTCTTATCTCACAAGAAATTTGATGTAAAGGAGATTAGATCTTAGTATTGTTTCCCCAATTATTTTAAATGTCAGCTTAAAAGGCTTTTAAGGATTTTTTAAAATTTTGAACGGAAGTATTAACTAGAGCTGCCAGGGGCACTTAGTTTGAGAAAAGCAATACTTATATCTAAAA
Source organism: Cryptotis parvus (assembly GCA_021461705.1). Lineage (NCBI taxonomy): Eukaryota > Metazoa > Chordata > Mammalia > Eulipotyphla > Soricidae > Cryptotis > Cryptotis parvus. The sequence continues at coordinate 6,967 of JAJIBD010007670.1, read as the reverse complement.
TTGGGTAGAAATTTTTATGGCTCAAATTCTTCATTTATTATACCCAGATGGTGGGATCAGGCTGCTGTCTTTGATGCCCTACGAGAAGGAACCATCCAGAGGTCTTTTGCAAAGTCCTAATAAGAACTTTAAACATTGTGCCAGCATTTACCTTTCTTTAACATGGTGGTTCTTTAACTTAAATATGACTGCTGGAAAACCCTGAGCTTAAAATATTATCCTGATCATTGCAGTTGCCTCTATGTACACTGGCTAAAAAATAAAAGCATTGCATCACCAAAGTAACTATACACCTAAAAAGATATGCAATCACTTGTTCCTTCTACAAATTATTTATGTAATGCTAATTAATTACATGTATTACAATAATTGATAATTAATGTAATTAATTGCATTGCATTATAATAGAGTAAGGGAAAGACTTTACTGTGAAAATTGAAGAATATATTTTAAACTGCAGTTTATAATTATATTTTAGTAGTGTTTTCTTTTATTTTCAGAAAACTTGTATATAAATAAATATAGAGAGATATATCTATATCTATATCTATATCTATATCTATATCTATATCTATACTGAGCTGAATGATAGTATAGAGCATTGGTTGTTTTGCTTTCCATAAAGCTGATATTGGTTAAATCCCTGGTACCCCATATGTACACTCCTAGCAAGGCTAGGAGTGAGCTCGGATGTAGATAGAGCCAGGAGTATGACATGAGCACTGTCATGTGTGGCCCCAAAACAAAAAGAATAAAAGTTTTGAAAAGGTTTTCAAAACTTTTCACATAAAATTTTTCACATACACACATAAAACTAAGTATATATGTATAATATATCTGTATATTACATATTATATAATATACATATATAATATACATATATAATATATGTATAATATGCATATATACATATATACTTAGTTAACGTGGCATCTATATTTGCTTTTATAAATAGTACTTCATAATTATGAAGTATATTTTCATATGATATTTCCTTTGATTTATACAAAATTTTGGTGATAGTTAAGAAACGCACTCCTATCTTCATTTTACACATCAATAAATTGATAAAGTTACACAGCAAATTAGAGATGGAGTCAAGGATCAGAGATGTTCTTCTGAGTATTAGTCTAACCTCATTCCTTCTACTTATAATACTGAAAAAGGAGAGCAATAAAGAACTACATTAACTGGAATGACACTTTAAAAGTTGGGGCAGCATTTTAGTGGTAAACTCGGTTATAATTTTATTTTTAAAAAATGCATGCGAGTTAATATATGCATTCAGCACAATAAAAATGAAAGAGTAACTTTGTTAAACCAGAACAAAAAATCCATAATACTTTAACTTCAGATATGGAACATACTGCATGATTTTAAAGGAAGGAGTGACCCAGGTTATATTTTATCTGAGCATTGCATCATGATTTTATTTATTTTTTGTTTTTCTTTCATTTCATTTGATACTGCAGTTTTATCAGGAAATAAAAGCTGAACTGGCAAATAGTTGAAGCCGCAATCACCTAATTGTGCTACTCCTTAGCAGGAAGGGCTTCCTCTTTGAGGCTAGTGTGGGTAGACAATGACAGGCTGAATATATGATGCATAAACCACTGTTGTGTGGGGAAGAATGAGCAACAGATCCAGAGTCTGGGTTGTTTCACTGAGTATGGGTTTCTCCTAAACCCAAAGCTTGAGAAAAATTTTAGTCATGGTACCCTTGTTCAGTAGAAAACAGATGGGAAGAGGACTGTCATCATTTATACTTGGGATAGAGTACAGCATGATGCAGACCTGGAAAATAATTGTTTAAAGGTCATAAAACCAAGGGACTAGAATATAATCAATTCAATTCAGCAACTGTTTATCAAGTGTCTCCTCTGGGTCAGGCACAGTGCTGGATCTACTTCTGTGTTAGAAAACAAGTGAGATGCAGCCTCTGCAATCATTCAGCTGCAGGTCAGGGAAACTGCTGACATTAAACATATGATTAGTTACAAGAATGATGAATGTTATGAATAACAAAGTACAAGATACTGTGAAAAGGTGTAAGGATTACGGGAAAGCTTACTAAATCTTTTTTATTTTTTAATATCATTGGAAAAAACATTGTTTCAGATTCACCAAGGTGATGATTAATTTACTGCCAACTTGAGTCGGTGACAGGTGCCAGATCGTTGGTCAAGCATGATTCTAGGATGTCTGAAAGTGTATTTCTGGTTGTAATGAACATGTAGGTAGACTGAGTTAAGTGAATTTTCCTCCTTTTGTGGGTCATCCTTCAACAATCTTTGAAGTTCTGAATAGAATAAAAAATAGTGAACCTTCCCATAGAGAGCCCTTTTGACAAACTGGTAGAGCAAAGACATAACATAACATGTCTTCCTACCGAAATTTTCTCAATACAAACGGACTAAACCACAATGCTTATGCATCAGATATCGTTTGTTTTCAAGTTTTAAGAAAAGAAAATAGGACTTTTTCAAATAGAAAGTGCCACAAGAAAGTTATATATTTAGTCTTGGTAAAGTGGAAATCATGGAAGTATGTCTATTCTGGGACTTACAAATGGAAAACAAGGAGGCTGTCCATATAGTCAGGATATTGGTTACATGCAAAAAGGATTGAACGTGTAAGTAAATATATTGAAAGTAATGGAAGTCAGATTTATCTCTGTTGGAAAATGGATTTTCTAGAATGGAAAAAGGAAGGTTTCTTTTGTGTGTGTTCAATATCACCAAGTACTTTCCCAATTTTCAGTAGACACCAATTGGGTGTCCTAGAATTTAGTTTAATTCTGATACTGGAGATCACATCAGATCTCATAGATTAAAGGTTTAGTCCCACCAGACCCTTTCTTCAGATGCCAATTACAACTCCAGGTTGTTACTGTATTTTTGACCATATAACAATCAATCAGAAACTTTTTTTTGGTTATGATTAATTTGTTAAAGGGACTCACAGAACTCAGGAAACAGTTAAATTACTATGGCCACCAGTTTATGATAAAGAGGAATAGTCAGAGGGTAAAAGATGCATAAAGCAAGGTATGTAGAAAAGGGCCTGGAGGTTATAGCTTCTGTGTGTGCACTGCTTTCCCCTTCGTTCCTACGTTTACATGTCCTGAAGTTTCATTTGTTTAGATTTTTGTTGTGTTTATATTAAATGATGATGAAACTATTGGCTATTAGAGACTGAATTTATTTATTTATTTATTTATTTTTTTTGCTTTTTGGGTCACACCCGGCGATGCTGAGGGGTTACTCCTGGCTCTGCACTCAGGAATGACTCCTGGCGGTGCTCGGGAACCATATGGGATGCTGGGGATTGAACCCGGGCCAGCACAGGCCGGCCGCGGGCAAGGCAAACGCCCTACCCGCTGGGCTATCGCTCCGGCCCCTAGAGACTGAATTTAATATCTAGAGTCTCTCTCCCTGAGGTTGGAGAAGATGGAACTAAAGAGTTCATCCTTTAACTGCAAGGTTGATTCCCTGCAACTGATATATGTCTATAGGTTATGGAAAGTTTTACCATAAATTACCTCAGTAGGAGTAGGAAAGATAGTACTAAGGATACAGGTCTTGTTTTACAGGCACCCAACTCTGCTGGCATTCAGTCCCTGGCACTCTACATGGTATCCCCAAGCACAACAGCAGTGATCTCTGAGTACAGGTATGGCCACCAAACAAACAAGTGAAAAACACAAAAAACGACCTTAGCAATATAACAAAAGCACCATTATGACTCTTATCACTTAAGAAATTTAGGAGTTCTGTGCCATGAATGAATATTATCATTTACCAAAGAGAATTAAAGAAAGAGGCCATAGTGATAGTCCAGTGGGTAGGGTGTTTGCCTTGCACATGGCTGACCTGGGATCAATCCCTGGTGGCCCATATTGTCCTCAAGCACTGCAAGGATTAATTCCTGAGAACAGTGCCAGGAGTAACCCCTGAGAATTGTTGGGTATGACCCCAAAAAAAAAAGTATTGTTGTAGGGTAATTGGAGAACTTGGTGAGAACTCATGGGTTTTGAGATTCTTTCTAGAGATATTGATAGTAAGCAATTATGTATAGATAGATGGGCATGTGTGTAACCATTGGTAGAGAGCAGGAGTTATAACTCTACTGGCATGCAGCATATCTTGTACCCATCTCTTGATTTCCAGATATCATTCTGCTCTAAAAAGAAAACAGTTCTTTAGAAGCATGACTTGTTCCAGGACTAGGGCAAGAAAAATACAAATCAACTCTGGTATTTTTTGTGTGCCAAAAGACAACATTAAGAAAGTCTATGAAGAGTGATGTAGAGATATAAAAAAGCAACCAAAGATTTGAAGAATATTCCACTGTTACATGAGAATTATCTTGGTGTCAAAATGAAAAGTGATGACAAGAAATAAATGAATAAATAGTACAAATGTGAAATGAATAATAGAATTCATAAAATTACCATTTGGTAACCATAACATTACAGAAAGAATATGCAATGGATCCTAAATGGATGAATAAAATTTGATGAGGATTATGATATTTAAATAGTCTCAAAATCTACCTACTAAATATATTTATTAAGCACTATATAAATAAGTATAAATGCACATTTTTAGGGTTATTCATTTATTTTTGATTTGGGGCTTACACCCAGCAGTGCTCAGATGTTATTTCTGGCTCTGTGGTAACGAGTAAACCTAGCAGTCTCCAGAGATTCAAACAGCTGTTGGCTGCATACAAGACAAGTGTCTTCAGGTACTATCTCTGTTTCTAAGATATAGTCAGTTATGATGCAACAATAGGATAAACTCTCCTAAGTAAAATAAGTTAACATTTTAATCGGTTGGACGCTAACTACCGATTTCTGTTATTATGTATGGAAAACATAGCATCATCTCTGTGACATTATCATAGATTAATAATAACTAACCAGACTAATAATAATCATGAAAAGACATCAAGTAAGCCCAGATTAAGGGAAGTCTACAGAAATAACCATTGTGCTCTTTAATAATACTAAGGCTATATGACAAAGAAGTCCACTCTTTAGGTTTGTTTTTGTTTTTTGACTGCACCCTGTTATGCTTAGAGGTTACTTACTCCTAGCTCTGTGCTTCATATCATTCCTGGTGATAGTCTGAGGGACCATAATGGATGTGGGTTGGCTGCGCAAGGCAAACACCTTACCTGCTATACTACTCTCTTCTGCTCCCAGAAAGTCTAATCTTGCAGATTTAAATAAACTAAAGATATGTGACTATAAGAGACATATAAGTATCAGTATTGATCCTGGAGCTATAAAAAGGGCATTAGAGAAACAAATGGCAAAACTTGTATGCATTGGGACTGAACATACATCAGTATTCATTTCTTCACTTTGATTGTTTTCATAAAACAAATGAAGATAAGAAATTGTAGCAAAGCATATTTTAAAAAAATGTCCACTGAAGTATTTAGATGTACTTTATGTCTTGCTATCAAATAGAGGAAGATAAAATGATAAATATATAATAAATTATTAAAATTGGAGAAACTGATAAAATATATCTGTATCATTGTCTTCCCGTTCATCATTGAATTTTTTTTCGAGTGGGCGCCAGTAACATCTCCATATGTCCTGTCTCAATTACAGTAACTTTTAGTAAAATTTAAATCATTTGAAAAATAAATATTTTTAACATTTATCTTGTGGTGGGGAGGGAGCTCAAAAGGGCTGGAATGTAAACTTTGCTGCTGGAGACCCGGCTTTAATCCCTGGCATCTCATGGTCCTTTGAGCACTGCTGGGAAAAACTCCTGAGCAAAAAGTCAGGAAGAGGGGAGTAATTCTCCTTTATTGCCTTTGGGTGTGACCCCAAGGAAAAACAGAACAAAACAATCACATAAAAGGTTTTCTTTGAAGTTTAGTAAATCATAATGCCCAAAAAGCAGAGAGAAAGAGAAAAAAAAAGAAAGAAAGAAAAAAAAGAAGAGAGATGAAGAAAGAGAGAGAGAGAGAAAGAGAGAGAAAGAGAAGTACCTACCATAGAGGCAGACTGGGGGTGGGGTGGGAGGGATATTGGAATACTGGAGACATTGGTGGTGGGAAATGTGCACTGATAGAGGGATGGGTGATGGAACATTGTATGACTGAACTCGATCATGAATAACTTTGTAATCGTGTATTCAATTACAAATAGATTAAAACAATTAATTCCTGGTGATTCAATTACAAATAGATTAAAAATAATTCCTGTTGATGAAGTATTTTTTTTTAACTCTTATAGAGTTTTTTTCTGGTATAATTAGTTATAGCATGATATCAAAGGAATGGAGCTACTTAACATTAAACAAATTTGGTAATTAGTAAAAATTTAAAACAGTTACTTAACTTTAACAACATTGGTTTTGTATATTGCCACACCGCAGAATAACTTATCAACCATATATATCTAATATAACCCCATGAGTGTATTAACTATTTATTATCATAGTTGCTAAAAAGGGGTATTGCAGAAAGGATGAATTCTGAAGATAAGTTGACAGTTGTTTAGGAAGTGTGAACTGTCAGGGAGTCAGTAAGCACTGTAAATATAATTTGATAGTGTTAAGAGTAGCAAGTTTATGGTAAAAATAAAATAAATAGAACATATGGCATTTTTGTGTATAGAATTTACAATCTTATCCTGAACCAGATCAAGTGCTGGACTACAACCACTGAAGGACATTAGACTAATACAAATTTCAGCTGTGCAAACTGAAACTCACATGGGAATGAATGTGGGGCAAGAGTGCACAGAATTAGGTGGGTTAATTCATTCAAGACATTTTTATTAAGAACAAACCAGGCTGAGCCATTTACTGTCAGCAGTGGGGATTCAACAGTGAACAAGAAACACAGTCCCTCCTGGAGTTTAGGCTTATAACAAGACTAGGAGCTAGTAAGTAAATAGCCATCTCTCAAATTATTCATTGATACTTATGACAAGTGTCAT
>JAJIBD010007669.1:0-99034 GCA_021461705.1 Cryptotis parvus | reverse complement strand
GGGAATAGTAGGGAGGTGTATTGAAATCCTGGGGGAAAAGGAGAACACTAGTGATGGGTTTGGTGTTGGAATTATGTGCATGAGAAACCATTATTGATAGCAGTGTAAACCACATCATTGTTGTTCCACTTGATCACTTGATCACTCTGACATCCCGTTATTCATCAATTTGCTCAAGTGGGTGCCAGTAATATTTTCATTTGACCCTATCACGTGAGGGTGAGCCCAATGGCATCTGGTTGTTTCAGGAATAGAAGAGCCTCAAACTGCTCATTCAGGGTCTTGACGAAGAAGTCTGACCATCTTGTAGGTGGGTGGCCACGTGATCTTTTTTGACATCCTGTGGGATCCAGTCGGTAACAGCTCTAGTCCAGCGGTCGTCTCCAAATCACATTACATGTCCAGCCCTATCTGATTTTCGATGCCTTGGCAAATGAGACAGTGTCCCTGACTCTGGAACAGCAATGGAGGTTGGAGCTCCGATTCCTTCTCTCACTTGAGTGAGGCGTGATATTCAAGCATAGCTCTTTCAATTCCTCTTTGGGGAGACCTAAATAGCATTCTCATCCTGCTTTTATAGAGCCCATGTCTCTGAGGCGTATGTTAATGCAGGGAGAACGGTGGAGTCAAAGAGATGTGCCTGGAGCCGGAGGTTCTTTGTTCTTTTGGCTATTTCTTCGATGTTTTTGAAGGTAGTCCATGCCACTCTCTTCCTCCCTGTACTTGATCACTTGATCACTTGATCACTTGAATCCTGTTATTCATCGATTTGCTCGAGCGGGCGCCAGTAACATTTCCATTGGACCCTATCACAGGCCAATGTAGCCCAATGGCATCTGGTTGATTCAGGAATATGAAGAGCCTCAAATCGTTCCTTCAGGGTCTTAACAAGGAAGTCTGACCATCTTGTAGGTGGGTGGCCACGTGATCTTTGACATCCCGTGGGATCCAGTCGGTAACGGCTCTAGTCCAGCGGTTGTCTCCAAATCGCATTACATTCCATGTCCAGCCCATCTGATTTTCGATGCCTTGGTAAACGAGACAGCGCCCCTGATTCTGGAATAGCGATGGAGGTCAGAACTCGGATTCTTTCACTCACTTGAGTGAGACGTGATATTCCAAGCATAGCTCTTTCGATTCCTCTCTGGGAGACCCGAATAGCATTCTCATCCCTGCTTTCGTAGGCCCCAGGTCTCTGAGGCGTATGTTAATGCAGGGAGAACGGTGGAGTCGAAGAGATGTGCCTGGAGCCGGAGGTTCTTTGTCCTTTTAGCTATTTCTTCTATGCCTTTGAAGGCATTCCATGCCGCTCTCTTCCTCCTGCACAGCTCAGGTTTTAGGTCGTTCATCATGTTGACTTCTCGACCTAGGTAAACATAACTGCTGCATTCAGAGATGTCTGTGCCATGGAGAGTGGATGGGGCCTCTGGAACACGTTCATTTTTCATGAACATAGTTTTGTTGAGATTCAGCTGTAGACCTATCTTTCCACATTCTCGGTTGAAGTCAGCCAGCATTTGTGCCGCTTGGCATCATTGTTGTTAATGTAAAAGAACCCAAGTTGAATGCAAAAAAAGAACATTTTATATGCACTCAAAGATGATAGATATTAAATACTCACTAAATGTTCAGAAATTTAAAAAACTTTTTGTTTCTTAGCTTACAGGTCTTCAAATCGTGAACATTTACATCTGAGGCTGGTTGTGGGGAGCAGAAGGGGAATACTGCAGTGTCTATTGCATTCTCTTTAGGGAAGGTCAATGAACGCACTTAAATAACAAGCACATTAACTGTTATTTTTTGCTTGTTATTTCCTCAAGGAAAACAATCATTGACAGAAGGAATTAGGACCCTTTCATCAATGGAAAAAAATCATATTTTAGAAAAATCATTCTATTTCATTAAAATAGATGATTACAAATTGAAAAATGACTTGTTCTTCAAGCCTCTGTTCTGTGAAAACACATGTCTCTCTCTTCCCTCAAACTTTGTAAGTAAGTTTCAGTAACAACTACTGTGCTCCACCCATCCCAATAAAAAACAAATAAAAATAATGAAAAATGAGTTTCTAAGTTTGGATAGTAGCAATTTTTTCTGGCATCTATTTTAATTATATATGTATATGAGCAGTATATTTTATATATAAATATACTGTGTATAATTATATGCCCATATATTAAAATTCCACTCCCAGTCCGGCCAGCATGGTCTCTTCCCCACTCATGAGAGCAAACCTTTGGAGCAATGTTGGACTCGGCCAGGGGATGGCCGAGCCCTCTTACCGGGAGGTCAGCTCCATGGATTGCTTCCACATGGGGCTGGCAGAGCAGCGCAGCTGTGGGTCTGAAGAAGAGTTTTGGGCCCTGCCCTTTCCTCCACCTCCATGCCAGTTGTCCCCGGAAGAGAGAGACCAACCCACGCCAGACTCAGCTAATTTGCAACCCCGAAGAGATCCAGACCCATCCACTTCAGACCCATATTTTTATAGGATACTGAATTTTGCATAAGGTTCTTCCCAATTTCTTTCACATTTATACATAGTAAACAGTTATAGACATGTTTTAACTGATAACAGTAAGCCTGGCAAGAAGCCAGAACAAACCACACATCATAAGGTCAGTCATTCTCAACATCCAGACTCCATAGTTCCTCAGAGCTCCATCCAGGAGAAAACCTGATCTTCCCCCTTTTAAGTTTCATCAGTAAATGCTCGGGTTGAGAGCCTTCTACTGAGTCTATACCACCTACACGGTAAAGCCTGGCAAGCTGCCGTGTTTTATTTACTTTTTTATGCCAAAGACTAGTAACTATTATGGACCTCAGTTCCATAACCTGAAGAATGGTTTCGGGCTCCTCCTGTCCCTGTAGCAAGTAGATGCCCTAGGGAGTTTCACTTGCTTGTGACAGGACTAATGGAGATGTTACTAGTGCCCACTAGAGCAAGATCAATGGGAAGACAGTGATTCAGTGATATTAAAATTCAGTGATTTTAAAATATATTTTCATATATATTCAAATTATGATGCCATCGGGAGTGTAAGATAAACTATATTTATCTTGGGGCAAGAGAATACAATGCAATGGTCTTGGGAACAAACTGGAATATGTGATCTCTAAACCAGAGTTCAGTTCAAACTCAACACGACCCCTTAGTCTTAATAATAGGCATTTTAAAAATGAGTAGATATATGAGGAAAGCTGTGAAGTATAGCAATTGGGAGGAAAAGAAAAATGAGCAGAATAAATAAACGGAAGGAAACCAAGGAAGAATGAGAAAAAGTAGATGTGTATTTTCCCGAAGATGTAATAAACGATTCTGCATTGATCATAGAACATCATTTAAATGGGACCTTCTAAAACAGCTTTGTATTTTAAAACCAGGATAAGTTACTTTAGAAGGATAAATTAGAAGAAATGAAAATCATTTAAAATAATAAAATGAATGAAAGGAATTTTGAAAGGAATTTCTAGTAAGCAAGCACTCAGAAAATTGATATAAAAAATAAACCTCTATGGGGCCGAAGACATAGAGCAGCAGGTGAGCTGCTGACTTTGCAAGCAGCCAACCCAGATTTGATCCCTACATCCTATGTGATCCCCAGGCACTCCCCGGGAGTGATTCCTGAGTGAAGAGCCAAGATTAATCCCTAAGAATTGCTGGATATGCCTCCCCCTAAAAAAAATATCCCTCTAAGTTATGCCACTGTGCAATTTCATAATATCTGGAACAAAAAATCTGCCTTTTAGAAGAAAGTTCTAGCATATGAAAGAAGCTGCCGTGGATGTGTGACAAGCAGATGAAAGTAAAGAAAGGGGATGATAGGAAATGAGGTTTCCAAGGCCCCACATAGGTAGTGATGTGAAAGGTTTCTCTGAATGAAAGCTACAGACTTCCTGATACTATGCTATAATAGAGAGAGTGGGTGAGAGAGACAGAGACAGTGTGACGAGAGAGAAACAGAGACAGACAGAGATAGAGAGAGACAGAGAGAGATAGAGTGAGCGACAGAGAGAGTAGTTTGGATCTGAGCAATGTGGAAGGGCTGTAAAGCACCCACTATTCTCATTACAGCCTTTGGAACATCAACAACAAAATACATCCCCACATTCCATTCTTGCCTTGTTCTGATGATGTAATAATAACTTCCCTATTCTCACCTCCTTGTCCTGCTGCCTAAATCAAGCAAAAACATTCATTTCATCTCTCAAAAGCATCTCATTTTTATCTTCATGGCCAACCCTAGGAGTCACACAAAGCTTGGTCACCAAAGGGGCAGGCAGTGCTAATAAACAGGCCCTAAAATTGTGTATCTAAAATTGCATATCTTGGGAAATAGCAAAGAGGCACAGGGCTGAGCTGCTGCCTGCTCAGCCTGTGCTAGACTGATGAGGGGTCCTGGAAGGGAGACACAGCTGGGCTCCCCCTGTCTTCTGGTCAGACCCCCCTAAGGCCCGAAAACCTCATGCATCACAACCACAGACACTTTCAAGGTCCGACTACACAGCTTGGCAGAGCCACACCCAACAGAATAGTCTCCAAGCCCAGGTATGCATGACTGGGTGATCTAATCCCCAGCTGAAGCTGGGATCCCTCCCCCAACTCAATGCCCTCTGCATGGCCTGATGGGCCTGCCCAGAACTGTGACTAGTTGGGACCATATATGGAGGGCTCCCATGTAACCCCCCATGGCATGGAGGCACAGAGTGCCCGCGTGTCATCTCAAAACCTAGTATATTTATCTAACTGGTATCACATCACATTTTCTAGAAACGAAGTGTGTGGGCATGAGGTGTGGTCTGGGGAACAACCTCCGTAATTTCCTATACAGTGGACTCAAATGGCACAATGGAGATTTTAGGATCCCCATTGATTTTTGTCTAACACCATGTTCATCAATCATATTTAGAGAATTAGCTCCAACAACCAACATAGAATGGATTGTTCAGTGTATAAATAGGAAACAACTCAAATAGGCATTGAGATAAATGTGAAATAAGTGTTGTCAGTAGCTGTAGTGATTCTGTGTCTGGGATTGTCAGTTGAAAACCACTGTGTTCTGGAAACCCAGAAAGTGAATCCAAGAACAGAAATTGGCCAGACTCCCACACATCTGCCTATAAAAAAGAAAAGGCATAACCTTATCATTACTGTTCCTTCATCTGAGCTTTAAGGATCAACATAATTGATGCTGGCTAAGTGAGCAGGCATCGGAAGGGGATGGAGGGTGAGAGGAAAACGCAGGTCTCTGGTGGTGGTGGGGCACACTGGTGGTGGGATTGGTGCTAATGGTGAATCTTTCCAGCAACTGTATTGTGAAATAGTCTCTATTTTTAAATCATGGTGTTTTAAAATAAATCATTAAAAATAAATAAATAAAAATAAAATTGTATACTAAAAGAAGGAATAGCAATAGCAATAATGAGGACATGCACATTTTTTCTTAGATTCACTTGCTAACATTGACTTTGTTTACTCAGATGTGTGTGAGTGAACTACACGATTAATAACTCCATGAAAGGAGATGGACTTTAATGAAGTTCTCAAAACATTATATATCAAAGAGACCCTTGAAAGCCTTACATCACTCTCCTAACCAGTGAGGCCCAACTTTCTACAGAGCACTACAGAGCAACACGAGCTCTCGAATTTAAGTTAGTCCCAAGAAACAGGCCTGTGACATTTGCTAGGTTAGGTAACCTGGAGTATTGGTACACTTTATAATTCATTTTTCTTACAGCTCTCCATGCAGACGAAAAGGAGATGTATGATTATGCATAAGACATTCTCCCAACAAAACTGCCAGGGACTTTGTGATATGGAAATTGACATCCTCAGAAGGAAGGTGACCCACAGAACTGAAAAAGGCTGGAGTGATAACCTTAACGTATCTGCATTATAAATCATAAGGGAGGCCCAGCAGCTCCCGCCTCTCTCCCCACCAGGTGCATTCCGCGGAGGGCAGCCCCCCGAGGCACCCCCTTTTCAGCATAAAGGGCTGGAACTTTGAGAAAGGGACCAAGCCACACCCAGCTTTTTCAGATCTTCCACTGGACTACATCCACCCCGACCCCCTGCTCCGGAACCACCCAGCGACACTCCAAAATTCAAAACCGCGTGGATGTGAAGTAATATCTATCTACCTGAGATACCACTGAGCATTTGCCCCTACATTCTTTGCTATATATCCCTAACTGCAAAGTAATTCAGGCACCTACTAACTCTATTGACTAGTCGCCCATGACAAACATTTTCAACCTACGATAGTCATGATGGTAAAGCAATGCAGAATTCCTTCAAGCTCTACAATTGAAGTCACTAATACAGATGAGTCGAGCAATAACTATGAGCTATATAACCTCTCTGAAAAGGAATTTCGGAAGGAACTGTTAAAGATTCACAAGGAACTCAAAGAAACAATGGAATACAAAGTCAATAAAATAGAAGAGGACATGAGAGCAGAATTGAGTAAATTTCAGACCAAAGTACAAGCAGAAATGACAGATATTAAAAATGAGGTAAGTGAACTGAAAAACACAGGCGAAGGCCTCCCAAAGCAGAGTAACAGCGACTGAAGAAAGAATTAGTGATCTCGAAGATGAGGTTTATAAATCTCGCGTGCACGCTGCATGAGAGAGAGAGAGAGAGAGAGAGAGAGAGAGAGAGAGAAAGTACCTGCCATAGAGGCATAAAGGAGGTGTGGGGGTGGAAGGAAAACTGGAGAGATTGGTGGCAGAAAACACTGGTGAAGGAACAGGTATTGGAACATTATATGACTGAAACCCAATCATGAACAACTTTGTAACTGTGTATGTCACTGTGATTCAATGAAAAATATTTTTTAAAAAAGAAAGAAAAGCAAATACCTGGCTTTAACTCTCACCAGAACAGACACCTTGCTAGAGAATACATTTTATTGTACAAACAAAGCAAATGAGCTAATATTAACTAGGTTGCTGGTGGTGACCCAACCCCTCCCCCCCCACCACCACCAACCTCCACACACACAGCATTTTCTCTCCTATAAGCTGCCTTCTATGGGCTAGACAAGCATCTACAACCACAAGAGTTACAAGTCAGTCATGACCCTCCTGATCAACCACATGGCCATTACCAGCTTTTAGAAGCAGGGAATCACAATAAAGGTGAGACTTCTCTCAGCGTTTTATTTACTCATTTAATTTGACTTTAAGGCTACATCTTGGTCTAGTGGGTCACTCCTGGCAGTGCTGAGGGGTTCATCTGCAGTGTAAAGGGATAATTGCATGCAAGGCAAGGCCTTAACCCCTGTGCTCTTTCTCTGGCCCAGTGCTTTTAAAGCATAATGAAGGCAGCACCTTTAAACGGTGTCGACAAATGCTTGGAGGTGGACAACTTTGCTACAAGGGACCCATTTTTGAGGTGCCCTAGAGGATACTGAGTTTCAGACACAGACCTCAAGCCACTTCCTGTCAATTTTGCAGTATCCTGCCCCCCACTCCTCCATTCTTGTTCTACCTTGGAGAGCACCTCAGCATGACACAGTTTCCTCTTTTTACTTGATTTAAAATTCAAAAACCATTTAAGAACTTCCATGGTATTAACCTATCAGTATGACTGGCACAAAAAGAGGAGATTTAAAGGAAGACTTGGCAGGTAGGAGCCGTCTGTGGAATAAGAGAGCAAATCAAAAAGGCAGTCTTGGGCGAACGGGTCATCAGTTACGGAGGAGAGCTCTCTCTCTCTGGGCTGTGTTTGATCAGTGAGTTGGTTTCGAGATTTTCAATTGAAGCTGTATGAACAGAATTGAATTCAAAGATTTATACTGATTGTGAGGAGCTGCAAGAGCAGAGTGCGTGAAGCGGGGGTGCTGAGTGATTATAAAGGGTTACAACAAAGACAGCTCCTGAGAGGTCCACAAAAGAGATGCCGCAGAAAGAAGACGGAGAGGAGAGCTAGTCTGTGTGGAGGTTAACCACACAGGAGGTAAACTAGGTTAGGAGGCAGCAAAGAGGAAAGGAAATGCCACTGAGGAAAAAAAACAGAAATGAGTGGTTCGAATAAAACGGGAGCAGGGCAGTGTTTTGAGCTTGTAAGCCATAAACAGAAGAGAGAAACAGTGCATGACATAAAGAAATAAAAAGGAGGGAGAAGTCTACTAGTGTCCAAACTGTGAGCCCTAATAGAGATTGGGAGAGTTGTGTATGTGCTCATTTGCAGCCAATTTCCTTACAAAAAAAAAGGAAGACCAGAATAATCACATTAAGTATTATATATATAACATATATATAATAATCACATTAAGTAACCTATACAACTTTATTTAATCTTATTACTTTTTACTTGGGGGCAATTAAATTCTTTTAATTTTTAAAATTATTTTTATATACCACCGTGGGATACACAATTACAAAAATGTTCATGACTGGGTTTCAGTCATACATCATTCCAGCACCCACACCTCACCACTGCCCTATTCCCACCAACAACGGTCCCAAATTCCCCCCCTCTCCCCCCCAGCCTGCCTCTATAGCAAGCACTTTTCTTTTTCCTTTTCTTCTCTCTCCTCTTTCCCTCTCTCTCTCTTTCCCTCTCTCTCTTTCCTCTTACACATTGTGGGTTGCTATATAGGCACTGGGGATCATCATGTAAAACCCTTTGTGTAGATTCAACACTTCGTTCTAGTGTGGTATTAGTATTTCCTCACAATTGGTAGAACACTGATATATATATTTATATCTCATTAATGAATGTAGTCATTCTATTTCTGTCCTTTTTTTCTTACTAATTTCGAAAAACTCAGCATGATAGCCTTCATGTCCATCCATTTTCAGGTTCATTTCATGACTTTGTCTTTTCTGGTAGCTGCATAGTATTCCATTGTGTAGATGTACCATAGTTTCTTTAGCTAGTATTCTGTCCTTGGGTATGTAGGATGTTTCCAGATTCTGGCTATCGTGAATAGGGCTGTGATGAATACAGAGGTGCGGATAGTGTTTCTTCTGTGTGTTTTTGGTCGGCAGGGTATATTCCCAGGAGTGGTATTGCTGAGTCAAATGGGAGTTCACCATCTAGATTTTGGAGGAATATCCATTTTGTTTTCCAAAAGGGCTGGATGAGTCAGCATTCCCACCAACAGTGGACGAGAGTTCCTTTCTCCTGCATCCATGCCAGCACTGGTTGTTCTTGCTCTTTTGTATGTGTGCCAGTCTTTGTGGTATAAGATGATTGTTGTTTGATTTGTATCTTCCTGATGATTAACAATGAAGAGCACTTTTTCATATGCCTATTGGCCATTCGAGTTTCTTCCTTGTTGAAGGTTCTGTTCATTTCTTCTCCCCATTTTTGATGGGGTTGGCTGTCTTCTTCTTGTAAAGCTCTACCAGTGCCTAATGTATCATGGATATTAACCCCTTATCAGATGGTTGTTGGGTGAATATTCTTTCCCAGTCTGTAGGAGGTCTCTGTATCTTGGTCACCATTTCTTTTGAAGTGTAGGAGCTTTACAGTTTTATATATATTCCCATTTGTTTATCTTTGCTTCCATTTGCTTTGTCAGGGGTGGTTCATCTTTAAAGATTCCTTTAGCTTCGATGTCATAGAGTGTTTTTTCCTGTTTTCTTTGATGCACCTTATAGATTCATTGTCTTATGTTGAGATCTTTAATCCATTTGGATCTGACTTTTGTACATGGCATTAGAAGGAGGTCTAATATTATTTTTTACATATAGCTGCCCAGCACCATTTGTTGAAGTGACCTTCTTTGCTCCACTTTAATATTTTTTGCTCCTTTATCAAAGATTATTTGAGAGTGTGTTTCAGGCTACTCGGTTCTATTCCATAGGTCTACAGGTCTCTCTCTATACCAGTACCACACCATTTTAATTACTACTGATCTGTAGTAGAGTTTGAAGTTAGGAGGAGATGATACCTCCCATCTTCTTTTCCCCAAGGATTGCTTTAGCTATTTGTGGGAGTTTATTATTCCACAAATATTTAAGGTGTGTTTGGTCAACTTCTTTGAATAATGTCATAGGTATCCTTATAGGGACAACATTGAATCTGTATAAAACTTTAGGGAGTATTACCATTTTGATAAATTAATACTGCCAATCCATGAGGCAGGGAATGTGTTAGCATTTCCTCAGGTCTTCTTTTATTTCTTGAAGAAACATTTTGTAGTTTTCTTTGTACAGATCCTTTACAATCTTAGGCAAACTGATTCCTAGGTATTTGATATTCTGTGGTGGAATTTTGAAGGAATCATCTCTTTACCGGTTCATCTCTTTTGTTATTTATTTATAGGAAAGCCATTAACTTTTGGGTATTGATTTTGTACCCTGCCACTCTACTATAGAAATCTATTACCTATTGTTTCTAGGATGGTAGAGAGTTTAGGGTTCTCCAGGTATTATATCATGTCATCTGCAAATAGTGATAGCTTGACTTCTTCCTTCCTGTCTGGATGCCCTTAACGTCCTTTTCTTCCCTGATTACTAAGGCAAGTACTTCCAGTACTATATTGAATGGGAAGTAGTGAGAGTGGGCAGCCTTGTCCAGAATCTTAGGGGGAAGGCTTTCAATTTTCCCCCACTGAGATTGATACTCAGTGTGGTCTTGTAGTAGATGGCTTTGATTACATTCAGGAAGGTTCCTTTAATTACCATTTTATGAAGAGTTTTTGTCATGAATGGGTGTTGGATCTTGTCAAATGCTTTCTCTGCATCTATTGAAATGATCATATGGTTTTTATTTTTCCTCTTATTGATATGATGTATTATGTTGATTGATTGTGGATGGTGAACCATCCTTGCATTCTTGAAATGATCCTACTTGGTCATGGTGTATAATCTTTTTTGATGACTCTTTGGATTCTATTTGCTAGTATTTTATTGATGATCTTAGGTGTTCATCAGGGAGATTGGTCTGTAGCTTTCCTTTTTTCATGACATCTCTGTCTGATTTGGGTATCAGGGTGATATGTGTCTCATAGAAGCAATTTGGGAGTGTTTCTGTTTCAATTTCCCAGAAGAGCTTGAAAAGGACTGAGAGTAGGTACACTCTTTAGAGGTTTGGTACAATACACTGGTGAATCCATCTGGACCTGGGCTTTTGTGTTTGGGCAAACTTTTGATTACTGAATCAATCTCCTCAATGGTGATAGGTTTGTTCAGTTATTTCTTTTTTTTTTTTTCTTCAAATTTTATTATACCACTTTTAGACATACAATTGCAAGATGCTCATGTCGAGTTTTGGTTCTACGGTGTTCAAACACCCATCCCACCACCAGAACCCATCTCCCATCACCAATGCCCCCCACATCCCTCCCAACCTCCCACACCTCAAATGCTTGGCGGGTTCTGTATGTCTTTTTTGTGCTCTTCTCTTCTCTCTATTTCTCCCTCCCGTCCACCTTTTCTATGCATCGTAGAATGCAGTACATTAAAGAATATAACTGTTTCCACTAGTTTGATGGACCGTGCGGCCGCTTGCGGCTGCACAACTTAGAGGCCTCATGGTCAGTGTCTGAACAGTGCTTATGTAGGCTAATGTGGTGGGTGAGTCTCATACCGGCTGCTTCCGGGACCCCAGAGGTGAAGGGCCCACTCCTAAAACCCATGTGTCCACCTGAGGGGCCCCATGGCCAGCTGAGCCTGGGGAAAGCCGAGTTCCAGCTTCCCCAGCCGCGTCTGAGGCCCGGCATGCTATGGCTGGTCACCCCAGGGCAGCTCCTGGGTGGGGCCACTGGGCTCAGACAAAATGGAGGGGGAAAGGGCCAGCCCCGGTTCCATCTGATGAATTCCCCGTGATTCCGCTTCTGGGAGCTGCCTACCAGTTCAGTTATTTCAAATCTTCTCATTGCAGCCTTGGAAAGCTATAGGAATTCAGAACTTTGCCCATTTCTTCTAGGTTCTCTTGTTTTGTGGCATATAGACTCTCAAAGTAAGCTCTGATGATGTTTTGAATTTCTGTGGTTTCTGTTGTGATGTCCCCTTTTAAATTTTTGATTCTTTTTTATTTGGATTCTCTCTTTCCATTTCCTTGAGGTCTTGCTTATTTTTCAATCTTGTTTATTTTTTCAAAGAACCAGCTTTTGGTTTCATTGATCGTTTGGATTGTTTATTGGGATTCCATCTTGTTGATTTCTGCTCTGAGTTTTATTATTTCTTCCTTCCTGGTTTAGGCTTCTTTGCTGGTCACTTTCTAAGATCTTAAGCTGTGATATCAGATTGATTTTGATTAGTGCTTGCAGATCTATGAACATTCCTCTTAACACTGCTTTCGCTGTATCCTACTAGTTCCGATAGTTTGTGTCTTCAGTCCAATTTGTTTACAGGAATTTTTTGTATTTACCCTTTGATTTCTTTTATGACATGCTGGCTGTTTAGCAATGAGCTGTTTAGTCCCAGTTGTCTGGTATGACTCCATTTTTGTGTGTGATTAACTCTACTTTCAGTGCCTCTTGCTCTGAAAAAATAGATGACACAATTTCTATCATCTTGATTTTATGGAGGTATGTTTTGTTGCTCAGCATGTGATCTAGCTTGGAGTATGTTCCATGTGTACTAGGGAAAAATGTGTGTCCGGCATTTGGGGGATGAAATGCCTGGTATTTTAGCCCTCTTTTTTCCATCTCTTCCTTTTTGGGCCAGTATTTCTTTGGTGAGTTTCAGTCTGGTCAATATATAGTTGATAGAGCAGTGTTGAAGTCTTCCACTACAATTATGTTGCTGTCAATGTCTTCTTTGAAGAATATTAGCAGTTGTTTTAGGTATTTTGCTGGCTCCTTGTTGTGTGCATATATGTTTAGGAGTGTAATTACTTCATGATAAACGTGTCCCTTGATTATTAAGAAGTGACCTTCACTATCCTTCTGACATTTTTCAGCCTGAAGTCTTTGTTGTCTGATACTAGTATTGCCACTCCAGCCTTTATGGAGGGGTTTTTGATTGAAGGATTGTTTTCCAGCCTTTAACTTTGAGCTTGTCTTTGCTCCAATTGTTCAGATGTGTTTCTTGAAGGCAGCAGAATGTTGGATTCAATTTTTTGATCCATTTTGCCACTCTGCATCTCTTAACTGGTGCATTTAGGCTGTTGACATTGAGTGAGATTATTGTCATTGGATTTTGTGCCATTGTTACGCTTGTTTGTTTTTTTTTTGGTTCTGTGTCATCTTAGAGTAGCACTTTAAGCCCTTCTTTTACAGTTGGTTTTGAGTTTATGGAGTTCCTGAGCTGTTGTTTATCCAAGAATGTGTGTATCTGTCCTTCAAATCATAATGAGAGTCTAGCAAGGAAAGAAATCTTGGTGAGGAATTCATTTCATGGAGTTTTTTCACTACATACCACCACTGCCTTCAAGCTCAGAGGGTCTATTCTGATAGGTCTGCTAAAAGTAGAATGAATGCTCCTTTTTATATAATTTCCTTCTTAGTCTTGCTGCTTGAAGAATTGTGTCTAACTATGATATCCATTATTTTGACTAGGATATGTCTTGGAGTCTTTCATTGGGGTTTCTTTTTGCTGGTACCCTTGGGATTCTTGAATCTGTTTCTCTGCTGATCCAGCAGATCCATTTTTTGTTTTTTTTTTCACCTATTGCATTTCCTGAGTGTTTTCTGCAGCTCATTCTCATTCTCACTGATTCTGTCTTCTGCTGCTATCATCCAGATGTTGAGAGCACCATTTGTGTTTTTTTATTCCATCTACTGAGTTTTTTTATGGATGATATTACTGTTTGTGCTCACAATTCTGCCCTAATTTCCTCTTGTAATTTATTGACTGCCCTTCCCACTGCTTCATTTATGTTCTCTTGTATTTTCTTGGACATCTGTTCCATTTTTTTCATTGAGCTCATTAAACATCCTCACCATTTCCTCTCTGAATTCTTTGACAGAGAGAGTATGAATGTGACAATTCCTACCTAGTTGATGCTTTGGGGCTCTTTTCTTCTTCCATCCTTTGATGAGGGTATCTGTGTTGTGCACTGTTCCTCTCACTATCAGACAGGTCTCTCTAAATGTCAGTTTTTCTGACTTTAGGGTGCACATTGTGTTGTCCATATGGTTCAAGTAGTTAGTCTGCTATTGTGATATCCAGTAACAGAGTCCAAAGTGTTGGTTCAATGCAATATGAAAAGGAGTATTAACTTGCGGCCCCATGAGCAGCTGTAGCTGTAAAGCCCAGCTGCCATGGGCTATCTGGATAGAAAGGGTGCCATGAGTGGGACCAAGGTCTCTGGTGCAGTCTCTGGGCACTCACTTACAATATTGGATAATGCCGTCCCTGGTTTCTGTCCCTGAATCCTAAAAGCCAACAGGGCAATTCTGTTTCATTGGTGTGGGTCTGCGGCATGAAGCCCCGTCTCCACGGGTCCTACCTGGACAGGTGGCTGCCATGGGCAGGACCAAGGTCTCTGGTGCAGTATCTGGGCACTCACTTACAATGCTGGATACTGTAGTCCCTGGTTTCAGTCCCTGAATCCTAAAAAGCCATGTGTACAGTTCTGTTGCAGGACTCCTAAGGGCCGCTGCATCTGCTCTGGATTGCCTCCCGCAAATCACTCCGTAGATAAGGGGTAGTCTAAATGTGGCAGTTTATCCGACCATGTATGCTGTACTAGCTGGTATAAATATTCTCCCATGCTATCACAATCATCGTGGGACTAGCTAGATCTTACCAGCATATTAGCCTGGCCACGTAGGACCCCTAAGTAATTAGACCAGAGAGAAATGCTGTTTGCTTCCAAGCAAACAAGCATGGCTCCCTGATATACTCAAAGGTAACTAAAATATAAAGCTACAATGAAGTAGAGGAGACTTGTGAAGGCTTGGAGAAATATTTAACTGGCATTGGTGTTGGTCTTTGGTACTGACATGCCATCTCAGAAACCCCCTTCTCTACATTACAAAGGAATTCCCGGCTCAAAACATTAGCACAGTAAAGGCCCTAGGTGAGATGCAGGGAGGGATTACCTAAGGGCATTGCACCCTCCCTGCTTTCCATAACAATGGGAGGAAGGTCTGAGTTACAGGGATATAAACTAGCCGGTTCCCGCTCTCCTGGTCTTCTTCCTTGTGGGATCTCGCTTTGTGGCGTTTATTCCCCTTGGAAGCTTTTACACGTGGTGGTCGCCATCTTGGCCTACACGTGGCTGGGGTTCTAGCCTGGAATCCTAAGCATCGGGTTTTTCCTTTTGCTGATTTGTATGCCTAAACCTGTGATAAGTAAAGCCTTTTAAAACTGCATCGGATTCCTGAGTTTTCATCCGTTCCTCGCCCGGCCTCGGAGGTAGAAGGGAACTCGCTTCCCGGCACTGTTGGGGACCCGGCGGAGCGCCCGACACAGTTCCCTTTCACTGGTGCGTGTCTGCACTGTGAATACTTAATAATTTTTTAAGTCATATTTTGCCAAGTAAAGTTTAATAATTTTGCATTGACAAATAACTAAGTATTGAGGATACCATTTAGACACTCAATAGCAGGGCATCCCAAATCCCAAAGTGACTAACTCAGGGTACACGAGAAATATATGTAATCTTGCAAAGTTCTCAAAAAATTATATTAGAGAAAACACTTGCAGTTCAATTTAGATGCAAAATTGGCAATACTTGGTTTAACAATTTCATTGAAGATGTTCTCTGATTAGAAAGACCAGAGCATTAGTTGGACAATTAAGAAGTAGTTTATCACAAAAACGCTGTTTGAACCATAGGCAATCAGAGATATAGAAGATTTTTTGATGATAATGAAATGAAATGAATAAAAGATACTCATTTCAGAAAGCATATTGGAAGTCACACTGCAGAATCTAGAGTTGGAAATACTGTTCTCACACAGAGGTCACACTAACAGAGACCCACAATAACTGCCCTGAAGTACACAAGCCTGGGTAAGAAGCCAAAGTCTATATTCAAGCACTTAATATGTGACTCAGCACTTATTTTCTTTCAGCTTTATTATTCTTATGAAAAAATTATAAAAAGAAAGAAGAGTCACATTATCTGCTGAGATCACAGTTATGAATTAAAGGGTGTGATCTACTTAGACTAATCTGAATTTACTTTGCCCTCAATAATATAATTACTACATGTAGAAACTATAAAATCTCTTGACAAACATTTTTTCTAACACATTAGTATTGCTTCTTGATAGCTGGTACAGCTTTTATTTTTATGTTTTGCTTATTTATATTTTCAAAATTTTAAACAATATGTTTAAAATTATGAACTAGATCATAAGCATGCTTCAAACTTTAAAAATTAAAAAAATAACTCAATGACAGAAGGAAATGTAATGGGAACAATGACTGATGACTCAGGGGCATATATTTGGGCTTGTGAGATTACAAAGCTGGCCCCCATATCTGATGTGGCCTACTTACATTCTCTGATACCCACTCTGCACATGAGAAAGAGGGGTGTGTACGAAGGAATGTCAGTTGGTCTACTTTGGGACTTTGGTAAAAAGATGCTACAAAGTGGGGCAGTCTCCGTTGATCAGCACTCCCTAGGTGGGGTGGGAGAGTGTGATTAGAGATGAGATCCTCCAACCACTGAGAGTGGCACCTGCAGGGAACCTGGAGGCATGCTAGACAGAAAGTTGATAAACCAAGACTCCAGGTGGCAAGAAACTGAATTCTAGGAGTAACCTCCACAATCCGGGAAGAGAAGATTTTCAATTCTCAGGGAAATCAGAAAACAGCTGACCACTTCCTGTCACTTTGTGACACTCTGAGCTGCCCAGTCACCTAAGCTGCTTCAGATGTGGACATATTACCTGCGAGATAATGCACTGGGGTTACTGTGCTCTGCTGAGAAATGAGTGTCCTAGAGAATGAGCTTCTGTGGTTGGGGAGTAGATGGTGGGATACAGGTCGGAGACTTTCTCTGGGAGCTACAGCTACTTTCTCTACTCTGAGTTCCCGATACTTCTGAGGCACATAATAATATTCAAAACGAGATAACTGAGTGTAAGTGCTTAGGAACTTGAGTAACAAGCTCTCTATAAATATTAGATTAAAACTACACGAACAGCTTTTACCGCTATACAGGATAATAGAATTTGATCAGTTAAATCCCAGGGCTTTATAAAGCACA
The DNA here is from genome assembly GCA_021461705.1 of Cryptotis parvus. NCBI lineage: Eukaryota > Metazoa > Chordata > Mammalia > Eulipotyphla > Soricidae > Cryptotis > Cryptotis parvus. The sequence goes on along the minus strand of JAJIBD010007669.1, from coordinate 81,960 downwards.
AATTATATAAACAAGCTTAATGGCTTTCAGATAAAAATGTAAAAGAAGTGCTAGGAAGAATGCAGGAGGTGTCCTTATTTGGATTTTAAATCTCACACACTACAGCACAGATGCTTACATTATCAAAAAAAAAGTCCTTTAAAGATGAATGCAAAAAGTAATAAAGAACATACATCATAGGGTAGACTCTTAAGGAAAAATACTGTCTTTCATTTAGAAAAAGCAAGAAGTTTCCAAAGATAATAGCTAGATCTAGGCTTATGTACTATAAATATTCTTTCTCATTTGGCAGAAAAGCTATTTAAAGCTCAAATTTTCTAAAAGATGCTAATAACCACTTTAAGAAAATTAATTTTAGGAAAAAAATAAACTGAACTATTATAAAAGTATGCAAATAAAATAGCATATGATAGCATGCGGACCAAATTAGAAGTTATGGTAATAAAACAGTATCTTAAGGGAGAGAGAGTAATGATGGAAGATGGAAGGTCTGGGGCAAAGATAACATTTTATAATGCACCCTGTGATCTGCAAAGGAACGAGAATGAATTCTTCATCTAAGAATTCAGTGAATAAGTTCTATACTTAGTGTCAGCTGTTCAGTACTTGAAATACTCTGTTATTTAGGGCACCCCCTAATTTCTAAGAGATGGAGCTCAGATACTCCAAGAGGAATTGCAGAGGAGAAAAACTGCCTTAGAAAAAAATGAAGAGTGCCAATTTATGTCAAATTTGACCAAGAAATAAGTAAATTTGAGGGGTTTTCTTTGGAGATAAGAGGTTTTCCATCTCAATTATTTTACTGAAAGTAATGCTAGCTTTCTTGCCTGTTTCAGGGCCAATACTAGATTGTGTGTGTGTGTGTGTGTGTGTGTGTGTGTGTGTGTGTGTGTGTGAAAGTCAGTTTAGACATCAATTTATTCCAATTCTTATACTTGTATACACAGCAACTAATAGAAAGATACTAAGTGCTCCAAAACTGTCAGAGAAATTTGCATTGTAACTCTTTGTCCTTCCTCCTAGTCTGCCCTCCCTCCTACTCTCACCCCTTCCTCATCTGCCCTCCCCCTTAGTCTGCCCTTTCCCTGTTAGTCCTGCCTCTTATTCTGCCCACTCTCTCCTAAATCCACCCCTTACTAATCTGCTCCTTCCTTCTAATCCCGCCCCATTCCTAGTATATGCCTGTTCTTTTTCTTTTTTTAATTTTTTCCCTTTTGTATTTTGGGTCACACCCAGCAGTGCTCAGGGGGTACTTCTGGCTCTGCACTCAGAAATTACTCCTGGTGGTGCTCGGGAGACCACAGGGGATGCTAGAGATTGAAGCAGGTAAGCTGTGTGCAAGGCAAGTGCCTACCTACTGTACTATCAATCCAGACCCAATTCATCTGTGCTCAATTGGGCACAGAAGTTCAAGGCAGAAATCTGTAATTAATTTCAACTTCTATTTCACTAGCCAGTGAGGCAATTCCAATTTCTAACTATCCATTAAGTCAAGCCCCTCCAGACTCCTTCAACATTCACTTATCTTTTAAAAAATGGGATGTTGGGCCACACCTAGCTGTGCTCAGGGCTTATATCAGACACAGCATCCAGGGATCACCCAAGGTAATGCTGGGGGCAGGGTGTGTTGGTGATGTCAGAAATGAAATCCGGGTAGGCCTTGTGCTAGTCAAGCACCTTATTCCCTGCCTGATCTCTTGCCTCCTTCTCTTTAAATCTGAATTTCAACTCCAGGGATACAGTAGAGATTCTCTAAGGACTCCTTGCGATGACTGGATGTGCTTGGGAGATGCTTACTCACTGTGGCCGTGATGGCTTTGACTTTAGAAAAACAAAATCATGTTTTACTTGTTTTCCTCTCAGGACAAAGCTTTAGCTGTTAAGCATCAAACAGAACATTCTAGGAATTGATCTATTTTCCTTTACTCTCCTATCACACAACTGTGTGCGCTTGCAAATACAAATACACAAACACACACACATGCCATTTTTTCTTTAAGACAGCTCACACTAAGATATTTTTGTGAAATATTTCCTTTGTCCCTGAGTCCAGGTTAACCTATCATTTGAAGGGTCCAAAGTCTTAACTCTGGACACACTGCATTCTCCACAGCCCTGTTGCTCTCTCTGCTACTATCTCACTCACTTTATGCATTTAAATGGATTAATGTCACTCTCCATCCTTCATAACCTTTAATCATTCTCTAGGACCCAATCAATTCAACATGCATGCCAAGGACACATTTGTCCCCTCAATGCTCTCAGACACTTTTCCTGCACTTGCTCTCAATTACATTCTCTGCACACTTATGTAATACTTCAATAACAGTAACCTGGTGCCTATGGAGTTCCCATGAGATTATCCCTGAAACTTCACTCTGTTAACATCCTCCCCCAAATGCTATAATTTCTCGTCTACTCACATGCTAACAATTAGCACATTTATATCTCTAACCCAAACATCCCTTTTGGAACTTATCCAATTTCTAAAGTTGCATCTCAATTTAGACGGCATATAGCACCTCAGACTTAACTAGGTCAAAACTGAATTTCTTACCTTCCTCTGAATCTGTTCTTTCTTTTAGTTTCCACTTCCCAAATAGCTTTATCATCAATCAGTTACTCAACCCAAATATGTGGGAGTCATTCTTGATAAAGTTCATCTTTAAGCATCCTTAGGCAATCCCTCTCCAGTCCTGATAATACTATATTCAGAACAAATCTAAATATCCACTCATTTCTCATCACTTGAACTCTCTCAGTCCTGATTCCAGGGAATATCAGCCTTTTTGACTTTATAACAACTTCAGAACTGGTCCTATATAAGTTACTTCTCATCAGGACCACTATCATGAGGTCGTTTTAATCAAGATACTGTTCTTTCCTGTTTCAAACTCTTTCATGTATACCTACCCACTATACCAAAAACAAGTGAAAATAAAACCATTTACTTTTCCTGTGCTCTCATTTTTATTCATTTTTTATTTTTCTCCATCTCCTTGTGCTCTCATTTTTAGTTACTGGCTGGTTTCCTTCAAGAGATGCTATACACTCACTGATCTCCAGCCTCCTGGGCTCAGTGCCTGGGAAAAAAACATAATTGCTCCCATGTCCTTGGTATTCATGTGTGGAGTGCATTGCACTTCCTTACCTTTATGAGCCTTTTGTCTCTAGTTCATAACAGACTTTTGCATAAACTAGCTTCATTTGGTATTTCCTAAAATCCTCTATAATAAACAGGTTCTTCTCTTTATATTTTTTTTAGAAAACTTATTTAGTTTTATGCTTTTTTGTTACTAGTTGTGAATACCATAAAGGCATTCACAATATGTGTTTATTTTCAATTTCCACTTTAAATTATTTTAGTGGATCATATAACTTTTATTTAAAGCTTTCTTTTATGCAATACAGGCTCACATGCAGCTTAATAAATAATGCAGAGTCCCTCTACTCTTTACTTGGTGCTCCTAGTGGGGTCACTTTACAAAGCTATGGTGCAGTCATTCCTCAGGATGCTGGCACTGGTACAAGAAACCTCACCTGACTTTTTAGTGGCTCTACCAGATTCTCCCTTAGCTTGAAACCCTTCATCTGCTTTCTATTTCTAGTTTTGGTCATTTCAAGATTATTATGTAATGATTTACAAAAAACAAACCACTTCAAGCCTGAATTCTTCAAGTCTGGAGTTATGCCAAAAACTAGTGACAATTATAGACCTTAATTCTTTGACCTGAAGAATGGTTTGAGGCTCTTCCTGTCCCTGGAGCAAGCAGATGCCCTTTGGCTATTATTACTTGCCACAGGACCTATGGAGATGTCACTGGTGCCGGCTCGAGCAATTCGATGAACAATGGGAAGACAGTGACAATGACAGTGGAGTTTTCTTACTCAACACCATTCTATTGGTTCAAGTCTCACATTATTTCAGTGGACCAATACTTGGTTCTTGTCACTGCTGTATATTATTCTATGGCATGGATAAATCAAATTAGTGGCAACCATTTACAGGTCTGAGCACATTTGCATTCTTCTGAGTTTATAGTTTCTTCAGGAAAGTTCCACAAACCCCAGTATGCAGGTTTCCATGGGAAGTGAGTCTTTATTTCTTTGGGGAACATGCCCAGGAATGCAGGATCCTAAGGAAGTTGTATGTTTGGTTTAATTTTGGATGGAGGATGTCCTAAGTGGTGATCAGGGATCCTGGTCACTCCCAGTGACAGTCAGTTGGGCCACTGGTTCCATTCTAGGACCAATGGAGGTAGTAGTGCTTGAGCCCTGCAGTGTTGAAGACCATTAGGCCATCCTGCAGAATTCAAGGTCTTTCACAGTCACACTCACTGCACCTTGTGGTCTTCTAAAGCTAAAACCTGTGATATCCCTTCAACTCTACTTTTGATCCCATTCACGGATCTTTTCTTATTAGAGCAATTATATATTATCCCATTAAAATTTTTTCTAATTGCTGTACATCTATTTTCTTGGCTTAGGCTTTCTATTTTTCCATTAGTTTCAAGTATGCATGTGATTACTCTCTGAAGTAGTTTTATATCGTGGCTTCTTTAAAATAATTGTCAGGTAATTTCAACATCTCTGTCATTTGTTGATTACCATTAAATGAATGCTTTTATAATCATTTTTTAAGTTCAAGATTTACTACTTCTTGATGTAATACCTGAATTTCATTTGAAATATATTTTCATTTTAAACACTTGTATCTGGATCTCATTTAAACTTTTTTTTTGTTGTTTTGGTTTTTTGGTTTTGGACCATACTTGACTCAGAATTTACTCCTGACTCTGCGCCCAGGGATCACTCCTGGTAGTGCTCAGGGTTGTTAGGAATTGAACCCAGGTTGGTAGCATAAGAAGCAAGTTCCCTGTCTGTTGTACTATCTTGCCCCAACTTAAACTTGTTTTAAATGTCTTTTCCTGGAGCAGAGAAAGGGAGGGTACTGTCTCATGAGTGCTAGGTATAAGCAAAAATCTTAGAATTCAGGGGGATTCCCTTGATACTTCTTTCAAAGAGTTTGGTTTTGCTTATTTTATAGTGAATTTGAAGTGCATAATTGCAAAGAGTAGATGTAAATCAGAAGTGATTTTCTTTTTTTTTAAATTATAGCACCATTAGATATACAATTACAAAGATGTTCATGATTGGGTATCAGTCATTAGTGTTCCAGCACCCGGTCTCTTCTCTAGTGCCCCATTCCCATCATCAATGTCCCCAAATTCTCTCCCCTGCTCCCCCAGCTGTCTCTATAGCAGGTACTTTTCCTTTCTTCTATCTCTGTCTCTGTCTCTCTCTCTCTCTTTCTCTCCCTTTTCTTATGCATTGTGGCTTGCCCTACAGACATTTAGGATTTATCATGTAAATCCCTTTGTGTAGATTCAAAGCTCAGTTCTAGTCTAGGGTTACCATTCCCCATAATTAGTAAAACACCTGTATATATTTATATCCCATTAATGAATGCAGTCATACTATGTCTGTACTTTTCCTTCTGACTAATTTCATTCAGAATGTTAATTCCATGTCCATCCATTTGCAATAAATTTCGTGACTTTTTCTGACAGCTGCATAGTATTCCATTGTGTAAATGTATCATAGTTCCTTATCCAGTTTTCTGTCCTTGGGCATTCAGGTTGTTTCCAGATTCTGGCTATTGTAAATAGAGCTGTGATGAATATAGAAGTGCAGAGAGTGTCTCTGCTGTGTATTTTTGGTCTCCAGGGTATATTCCAAGGAGTGGTATTGCTGAGTCAAATGGGAGCTGAATATCAAGATTTGGGAGGAATGACCAGAGTGATTTTTACCATTGAGTTAAATTTACATTAGCAATTCAATAAGGTTCCTTTTTCATAAGTAAGAAGGATATTCAGTAAGAATTCTTTTAACTTGACTATACAAGTAAAGTTTCCCCATGTCACTGTTGTATTGGAAAGAAAGGAAAAGAGGAGGATTATTGTTAAGGTGTTGCTTCCCCCAAATATGCCTTATTCCCATTTTGAAAACGTGTTTTATACTCAACAGTAATCACATCTAATTATATTTGGGCACTGAGAAGTGGGACCTGATGGAAATACAGTGACACTGTATTTCTCATGACGAGATTTCACAGATCATCTGATGCCAGCATGCCTTCCTCTTCAGCATTATCTCTTGAAATCTGGACAGCCTGAGCCAAGCCCTATGCTTCCATGCTTTCTTCTGGGTACTTTCTCAGGGTATTTGGCACACAGGCAACACTTCACATGCCATCACCTTCAGTAAGACCACATCATCCTCTCAGCATCATCTTAACTTTAGAGAACAAGCGCATGGAAAATGCTGAGTCTCTCCTAGAGCCATTGGTGTCTGCCTTGTACTACCCTCCATATTTTGGGAGAGTAAGAGACTGACAACTGTTGACATCAAATGGAAAATCTGTTCTTATCATAGAGACTAATTCTTCCACATTATTGTGGGAGTTTGGGAAAAACTCACAGTTTCATTTCATAGCCCTAAAAAGTTAGGTTGTCTTTCCAAGTAGAAAACCCCAGAGAAACTGGACATAAACTTCATGTAAATTTTGTTATTCCTAGAAGGGGAAAACAGTGTTCAGAAAGGTTCCAGCTGTAACCAAGGGAAGCAGAAAGACTAGGGGCAATCTCTAAGCTTCCCCCAAACAATGGGAAAATAGAAGATTGAGCTATGAAACTACACTTCCTCAACTAGATTACCTGTGAAGGCCACCTCAAAACATTTTGCACTATTCACTGGAACCTCACACTTTTAATTTCTGGGATTTTCTACTTCATGGAATTTTTTCTACTTCATGGATTTTCAGAAATCCAATTAGTGTTCAGTTCAAATCAGAAGGTAGACTTTTCAAAATGACAAGTTGTAGATATTTTGTTGCTTTAGAGGTACATTTCACAATTTCTGCTTCAATCCAGCAATATTATATTGCATGTGGTGATAAGCGTATAGTGTAGAAGAAGCACACCAGTGGAGCCGTTACTCTGAACATATTGAGAAGCAATCTTCATGAAACATAAATATAGCACCATTACCTGTCATGTTGCAGTAGACTTTCAGAGGCCCCAGTGGTCCACTGCCATCAGGATCTATCCAGTAGTAATTTGATGTCTGGCCAAGGTGTTTGTAAGCTTCACAGGAAGGTTCATAGATAGCTGAAATAGAATATCATACATGAGCTCAGCGCAAGACAAATGACTCCCCAGACAAGTGCCCCAAGAACATATCCAGTTATGACAAGTCACTGTTAAGGAGTGAGTCCACTTATTGGAAAGAGCCTTCTTTCCCTCTGTATTGGAAATTTATCACTTGGTTCTTACTCATCTAACAGAGAAAGTTCAATGTACAACTGTATGGTTGGGAAAAAAGCAGATACAAATATCATTAAGTAATACTGTGTTTGTTCCTTCTATTGAGGTTATTATCATTAAGACATTTTAATTTATAGCTATTTATGGGTATTGCTTCCTTACTATAAGGGACTTTATTTTGAAAGGTGATAAGTAATAGTTGCTTGGCTGTTTCATTGAGGTAACAAATACGATATTAGAGAAAAAATCAATCTTTCTCTCCCTGTTCCCTATCTGCAACAGGCATTTTCCATAGTTTGTATAAATTTTCCAAAAATAGCATTTGATTTCTAATCTGTATTTCAAGAATAAGGAAGAAAGATCCCTTATTCATTTTATTTATCACAGAAAGTTTAATCACAATAAATTTAGTTTGAGTAGAAAACTGGCATTTATATGATGAAGTTACAAGTTATTTTCCATCGTTTTACTTTGCTTTGCCATGTTTCTTGCACATTTGCCTTTCTTGCACAAGTGATACCTGTACTTACAGTATGAAATGGACATTTTAAGCAAAACATTGCAATAAAAGGTAGTGAGAAGGAATTTTTAAACTTTAGATAGTAAGATACCCTAACTCTATGGAAGGTTCACAAAACCAAACCAACGGAAACAACTCCTCCCTTATAGCAAAACAATAGATCTTAGGGAAGTGGCAGAGAAGGAAATCTGGGTCATTGCCGTCGGGCAGTTGAAAGATGAGCAGTATTATACAGGAGTATAAGGATAAGCAATATAAAAAGATAAGGTCATTTTTCAAATAAGCAGGTCATGGATACCAGGTGGCTGGAGCTATATATGAAAAATGGGAGTTCAGGTTGACATAAACTCACAGTATCTAAAAATAAATGAATTAGTTCACTGATTTTCATACCTTCTCTCCAGATATTACTTTGTATGCATGTGGATAGATGAAAATTATCCAGATGTTTTGGTTCAACTCTTGCACTTAGTTTCTCTGGTCAATTTATGACTAAACCTTTTTTACCTAACCTGTCTAGTACATAATAAGTAAATATTCTCTTTGACCACACCTTAGTTATTTTTCTTACCGGGTATCTAGTTTGCAATAATTATACTACGGTTATTTTGATACCTAAACACCTCTTTATGTCCCACAAAATTCTGCTTTATATTCAATGTTTGTGTGTAGTGTATTTCTAAACATTACTTTCATTATGTTACAAATCTGAAGTGTTTCTTCAGTGTCCAAGATATTGTATTCCAGACCATCATCAATGTACGTATGACCTAACAAAATACAACAAAAATTTCTGTCTTTAACAATTTATCAGTGTAAATCTTGCACTCTCTTTGGGCAAATTGACACAGGATCTTGATTAATCCATTCTAGCTCTTTGTAGATTTGTTTTGGGGGCTATACCCGCAGTGTTCAGGCCTTACTCCTGGCTGGGTACTCAGAGACCATTCATGGTGATGCTGGGAGCCTATGGGTGGTGCTGAGGATCAAACAAATGTCAGTCACATGCAAGGCAATCGCAATAACCCCTAATATCTCTCCAGCCCTCTGAGGTAGCTCTTATCTGCACTATTATAAAATGTCCCTTTATCAACCTACAAAACTTCTCAATCAGAATTTACTGTGATAATGGAAGTAGAAAGAAATGGGTTTTCTGCAATCAAACAGACTTGGGTTCAAATTTTGACTCTTCTAAGTATACATATAGCAACATCAAGCTACCTAACCTTATGTAACTTTGTAGAGAGAATAAGTATCATAAGCATATACACATAATTTAATGGTACTGTGAGAATATGAGGAAATAACAACAGTGACAACATGACAAGCATATCCGTCCAGTGGTAAATATACAACATAAAAATTTAAATTAATACAATTATTACTACTCCCATACCACTAATTCTTCCTTTTTCTGGAGGTGGGGGTGGGTGGAGCACACCTGGAGTAATCAAGGTTTACTCCTGGTTCTCCACTCAGGGATCACTCCTAGTGGGGATTGGGGGATCATATGTGGTACCAGGAATAAACCTGGGTTTGCTGCTTGGAAGGCAAACACTTTGCTTACTATACTATCATTCCAGCCCATATTTTTTTCTTAAGAAGACTCCCTAGTCAATGTCTGCCTCTGCTATAGTTCAGGACATTAATTTCTTATCTCCTATGATAGAATTCTTGATTATCAAACATGTAAGATTTGGTAGTATTTCATATATGAGCATTTTTCTTTTAAGACTATGAATTGCCATGAGGGTATTGTCTATTGTTTAAAAGTGTCTTTGTTTTCTACTCCATTTAATTAACAAGATAAATATTTAAGACAAGTTTTAGTTCAGAACTGTACCTATTCTCCTTATTCCAATTTTGATAAATGATTGGTTGGATGACTATGAAAAGCATATGCATATGAAAGAATAATGAAAGGATGATGGTAACTATAAATAACTAATGAATTTCTGGGTAGGCATATAGAATATGAAATAGAAGTGCATACTTTATCCCAAGTAATTGATTCTGGATGTTAAAGGAACATGGAAGAGAGAAATTTGTGTCCTTAAAAAATTCTACTCTTTTGATCTGATTTTTTGTGCATGGTGTTAGACACAGGTACAAATTCATTTTTTATATGTCGCTACCCAGTTTTCCCAACACCACTTGTTGAAGAGGCTTTCCTTAAAGATTTCAATATCAGACTTGAATCAATAAAGTACATTGAAGAAAATATAGGAAAAACCCTCCACGACATTGAAGCTAAAGGCATCTTCAAACATGACACATCACTAACAAAGCAACTAGAAGAAAAGATAAACATATGGGACTACATGAAACTAAAAAGCTTCTGCACCTCAAAAGAAACAGTGACTAAGATACAAAAGCAGTCCACAGAATGGGAAAAGAATATTCACCCAATACCCATCTGATAAGGGGTTAATAGCCAGGATATATCAGGCACTGGTAGAATTTTACAAGAAGAAAACAAACAACCCCATCAAAAAATGGAAAAAAGAAATGAACAGAAACTTCAGCAAGGAAGAAATTCGAATGGCCAAAAATCATATGAAAAAATGTGCATCATCACTAGTCATTAGAGAGATGCAAATAAAAACAACAATGAGATACCACTTTACACCACAGAGACTGGCACATATTCAAAAGAGCAAGAACAACAAGTGCTGGCGTGGATGTGGGGAAAAGGGGACACTCATCCATTGTTGGTGGGAATGCCGGCTGGTACAGCCTTTCTGGAAAACAATATGGACATTGCTCCAAAGACTAGAAATTGAACTCCCATTTGACCCAGCCATTCCACCCCTGGGAATCTACTCTGGGAAACCAAAAAACGCAGCATAAACACCATCCCTACTTTTATGTTCATAGCAGCATTATTCACAATAGCCAGAATCTGGAAGCAACCAGAGTGCCCGAAAATCGATGACTGGATAAAGAAGCTTTGGTACATCTACACAATGGAATACTATGCAGCTGTCAGGAAAAATGAAGTTATAAAATTTGCCTATAAATGGATGGATATGGAGAAGATTATGTTGAGCGAAATTAGCCAGAAGGAGAGAGACAGATACAGAATGGCTGCATTTATCTGCATAACATAAATATATATGTAAATATTATGATACCAATATCCAAGGTCAAGTGAAACATATATCAGGAGGTCTTGTCAAAGGTGGAAATTATCACAAACGTGTGGGAGTCAGGAGGCTAGGTAAGACAGAAAATGGAACAGTGTGCTAACAATTGTCGAGGGTACTAATGCCAACCTAGAACTGAGCATTAAATAGAGGCAAAAAGATACACATGACAACCCTTTAATGTATGTTCTGTAATCCATAGTCTGGAGAGGAAGGAAAAGAGAAAGAAAGAGAAAGGGAAAGAAATAAAGAACCTGCCATGGAGGAGGGCTGGGGGAGGGGGAGGGAACCGGGACGTTGGTGGTGGGAGATGGGCACTGGTGGCGGGATGGGTGCTGGAACACTGTATGACCAAAACCCAAATATGAAATTTTTAATTGTATATCTTTGTAATGTAAAAATAAAAAAATTAAAAAAAATCTACTCTTACTGGCACATATCCAAAAGAGCAAGAACAGCAAGTGCTGGCGTGGATGTGGAGAAAAGGGAACACTCATTCACTGTTGGTGGAAATGTTGACTAGTACTTCCTTTCTGGAAAACAATTTGGACATTCCTCCAAAGACTAGAAATTGAACTCCCATTTGAGCCAGCCATACCACTCCTGGGAATATACTCTGGGAAGCCAAAAACACGCAGTGCAAACACCATCCCTACTTTTATATTCATAGCAGCATTATTCACAATAGCTAGAATCTGGAAACAACCAGAGTGCCCGAAAATTGATGACTGGATAAAGAAACTTTGGTACATCTACACAATGGAATATTATGCAGCTATTAGGAAAAATGAAGTTATGAAATTTGCCTATAAATGGATGGACATGGAGAGGATCATGGTGAGTGAAATTAGCCAGAAGGAGAGAGACAGATATAGAATGACTATATATATTTGCATAATATAAATATATACATATATATACATGTTATGATACCAATATCCAAGGTCAGGCGAAATGTGGATCAGGAGGTCTTGTCAAAGGTCAAAACTACCACAAATGTGTGGGAATAGAGGTTAGGTAAGACAAAGAAAGGAACAGTGGACCAATGATTGTCGAAAGTCTATTACAAAGCACAACATGTAAGAGAGGGAAGAGAGAGAGAAAGAGAAAGAGAAAGAGAAAGAGAGAAAAGAGATGGAGAACCTGCCATGGAGGCAGGCTGGGGAGGGGGAGTGTATCGAGGGCATTGGTGGTGGGAGGTGGGAACTGGTGGAGGGATGGGAGCTGGAAGACTGTATGCTTTAAACCCAAACATGAACATTTTTGTAATTGTCAAAAATAAATAAATTAAAAAATATATACTCTTGAAAGAGTATGTGTGTGTGTGTGTGTGAGAGAGAGAGAGAGAGAGAGAGAGAGAGAGAGAGAAGTGCCTGCTTTAGAGGAAGGGGTGGGGTGGACCGAAAACTGAGGACATTGGTGGTAGCATATGAGTAGTATATGGGTAGTATATGTACACTGATGAAGGGACAAGTGCAGGAACATTATATGACTGAAACCCAATCATGAACAACTTTGTAATTTCGTATCTCACTGTGATTCAATTTTAACAAAAAAAGTTCTACCCTTTTCCTTCACAGTGTGTCTTTAACTTACCTAGGCTCACTGGCTTCCACTGTCTTATCAATACAAGCGAAAAACAAAGGAGTGAATCCAAACCTTATGTTGTCTGACAATCACCCAGAAAGTGTTAAAATAATAATTCCTGGACCTTAAGTCAAAGAATGTGGTGGTTCGGTTGAGAATTAGTAAATCTTTATGTGTTTTGGGCCACACCTGGCATTACTCAGGACTTACTCGAGGTTCTAAGTTAAGGAATCACTCCCCATGGATTTGGGACACTAACTGGGGTACAGGGAATCAAATCCAGAACCAAAGCATGAGGGCAAGTACTCTAATCACTGTACTATTGCTTCAACCCCAAGAATTAGTAATTTTTTTTTTTTTTTGCTTTTTGGGTCACACCTGGCAATGTTCAGAGGTTACTCCTGCCTCTGTACTCAGGAATTACTCTGGCGGTGCTTGGGGGACCATATGGGATGCCAGGGATCGGCATAGGCCGGCCGTGTGCAAGGCAAATGCCTTACCTGCTGGACTATCGCTCCGGCCCCTAGAATTAGTAATTTTGAACCAGCTTTCCAGTACTGCTGCTGCTACAAATACTACTGCAGTTTGAAAAAAATGGGCTCCAGTCTGACGAAATAAAAGGAAGGGAGGAGGAGATGTGTGGATGTCATCAAATAAATAGAAAAATTCAGGAAAAATAAGGAAGGACTCTTTATTTTTTATTTAAAAGTAAATAGTAAAAATAGGCCAAAGAAAAACAATCAAGTAGAATTTTAAAAAAGAATAAGAAAAGACCATATCTTACTTCACTAAAAACAATGATAGCAGGGAAAAGATGAAGTAAAATAAACTCAGTTGAATGCACAGAAAATTACTTGGAAATGTACCAAAACAGTAACAGTAATGCACTAAGTATTAAGACTATGGATGATTTGAAACATTTTATGTACTATAGTGCTTTATAAAACAGATTATTTATGCTGTCGCTAAAATATTCTTGTAAAATTCTTATATGAAATAATGTTATTGAGGTCAATGACAATGATGGCTGTATTATAGTAAAACTAAAATAATTTTATACATGCATGGGGAATTCAGAGGCTTTCATTCAAACCTCGTTTATGTCACTATCTCCCTGGAGACTCTCCTTTATTTCAGTCATCTTAACTAAAAATAAAGAAAATGGTATCTCCGCTACCATATATGCTGAAGACTAAATCAAATCAGACACTGTAAACTAAATAAGCATAATGTAAATTCAAAGCATATCAAAATGTCTTAGGCAGTTAACTTCTACCCAGTGTAGATCTAGCTAAGGTCACTGCTGATAAAAACCCACCATAAAATGGGAATTGAAGAACTTTCCTTAATATAGTCAAAGCCATCTACCAAAAGCCCACAGGGAATATCATTCTCAATGGAAATAAAAAACTGAAAGCCTATCCCCTAAGATCAGGCACAAGGCAAGGTTGCCCACTCTCACCACTTCTATTCAACATAGTATTGGAAGTACTTGCCATAGCAATCAGAGAAGGAAAGGACATTAAGGGTATCCAGATAGGCAAGGAAGAAGTCAAGCTATCACTATTTGCAGATGACATGATTTTATACCTAGAGAACCCTAAACTCTCTACCATAAAGCTCCTAGAAACAATACATACCTATAGTAGAGTGGCAGTGTACAAAATCAATACCCAAAAGTCAGTGGCTTTCCTATATACAAATAAACAAAATAGAAGAAAGGGATATTAAGAAAACAATCCCATTTTCAATTCTGCCACAGAAAATTAAATACCTAGGAATCAGCTTAATGAAGAGTATAAAAGGACCTGTACAAAAAACTATAAAACCCTGCTTCAAGAAATAAAAGAGGACACAAGGAAATGAAAACACATACCCTGCTTATGGATCTGGAGAATCAACATTGTCAAAATGGTAATACCCTAGAGCTTTATGCAGATTCAATGTAATCCCTATAAGAATACCCATGACATTGAATATACACAAAGAGACTTACATGATAAACCCTAAATGTCTGCAGGGCTAGCCGCAATGTGTAAAAGAAGGGGGAGAAAGATGCAGAGACAGAGAGAGAGAAAGAGAGGAAAAGGGGGTACCTGCTATTGAGGCATCCTGGGGGTGGGCGGGAGGGGTGTGGGTACACTGGTGGTGGGGCACTGGTGGAGGGATGGGTACTGGAGTACTGTATTACCAAGACTCAATTATGAACCCCTTTGTAACTGTATGTTTTGCTGTAGTATAATAAAAAACACCCATGACATTCTTCAAGGAAATTAACCAAAATTTGTATGGAATAATAAATGCCCACAGATAGCTAAAGCAATCCTTGGGAAAAAGAAGATGGAAGGTATCATACTTTCCAACTTCAAACACTACTACAAAGCAGTAGTAATAAAAGCAGCATGGTATTGGAATAAAAACAGATCTGTGGACCTATGGAATAGAGTTGAGTATCCTGACACGTGTCCTCAAATACATGATCATTTCATCTTTGATAAAGGAGCAAAAGTGTCAAATGGAGTAAGGAAAGCCTCTTCAACAAGTGGTGCTGGGAAAACTGGGCAGCTACATTAAAAAAATGAATTTGGACCTCTGCCTAACACCATGCACAAAAATCAGATCAAAATGGATTAAAGATCTCAATATCAGACCTGAATCCATAAAGTACGTCAAAATATAGGAAAAACTCTTCACAACATTAAAGCTAAAGGCATCCTCAAAGATGAAACACCACTAACAAAGCAACTAGAAGCAAAGATAAACATATGGGCCTACATGAAACTAAAATGTTTCTTCACCTTAAAAGAAACAGTCTCCAAGATATAAAGACAATCCACAGAATGGGAAAGAGTATTCATCCAATACCCATCTGATAAAGGATTAATATCCAGGATATATCAGGAACTGGTCAAACTTTACAAGAAGGCAACAACCAACCCCATCAAAAAATGGGGGAGAAGAAATGAACAGAAACTTCGACAAGGAAGAAATTCGAATGGCCAAAAAACATATGAAAAAATGCTCATCATCACTAATAATCAGAAAGATGCAAATCAAAACAACAATGAGATATCATCTCACATCACAGAGACTGGCACATATCCAAAAGAGCAAGAACAACAAGTGCTGGCTTGGATGTGGGGAGAAAGGGACTCTCATCTATTGTTGGTGGGAATGTCAACAGGTACAGCCTTTCTGGAAAACAATATGGACATTTTTCCAAAGACTAGAAATTGAGCTCCCATTTGACCCAGCCATACCACTCCTGGGAATATACCCGGAGAAGCCCAAAACACACAGTGGAAACACCATCTACATTTTTATTTTCATATCTGTTTGTATTTTGCTCTGCATTTTCCTTATTTCTTCTCTCACATCCTCTTGCATTTTATTGATTCTGTATTACATTGCTTCTTTGAGTTTTTTATTCATCCTTAACAATTCCTTCTGAAATTCCTTATCAGAGGTTATATAGCTCATTATTAATGCTCGGCTTATCAGACTCCAGTCTTCCAATGAAGACTTTTATTAATGCTCGGCTCATTAGGGCTAGTGACTTCACTCACTGCGCTTTTTAGGACTTCTGCGTTGCTTTACCATTACAACTATTGTAGGTTTCAAATGTGTGTTCTTGGGTAGCTAGATAGCATAGGTGTCTGGGTTGTCTGCAGAGTTTGGGTGGGTGGCAAAGAGTATAGGGATAAATGCTCACTGGTACCTTGTATAGGATAAATAGTAAGTATTCACGCAGATGCTAGCTAGTCCCCGCAGTTTTGAGTTTTGGGATGTGGGTGGGTGGTTCCACAGGTCATATAGAGTTCACCACACCTGGTAGGTGGGGGTGGGAGGAAGTGGCCTGGCGGTTCTAGGGCTTGGTATGCCTTGGCCCCGTTGGTGAAAGTTCCTGGCCTCTAGCCTGGGGCTTGGGTGGTTCCGCGGGCCATGCAGGGGTCACACATATCTAGTCGGGGGTGGGAGGCGTCTGCCAGAGCTGGAAGTGGTCCAGCAGGTTTTGGCTACATTTTTATTTTCATTGCAGCACTATTCACAATACCCAGATTCTGGAAATAACCAGAGTGCCCGAGAACTGATGATGGATAAAGAAACTTCGGTACATCTACACAATGGAATACTGTGCAGCTGTTAGGAAAAATGAAGTTATGAAATTTGCCTATAAATGGATGGACATGGACAGGATTGTATCAAGTGAAATTAGTCAGAAGGAAAAAGACAGATATAGAATGACTGCGCTTATTTGCATGATCTATATCTATATCTATCTATATCTATGTCTGTCTGTCTATCTATCTATCTATCTATCTAATCAATCTATCTATCTATCTATCTATCTATCTATCTATCTATCTATCTATCTATCTATCTATCTATCTATCTGTCTATCTGTCTATCTATCTGTCTGTCTATCTATCTATCTATCTGTCTATCTATCATATGATACAATATCCAAGGTCAGGCAAAACATGGATCAGTTGGTCTTGTCAGAGGTGGAATCTACCTCAAAAGTGTGGGAGTCAGAGCTTAGGTAAGACAGAGGAGGGAACAGTATGCTAATAATTGTCAAAAGTGATAATACCAGCCTAATACTGAGCTTTGAATATAAGCAAATAGATACACATGTTAACCTCTAAATGTATGTATTGCAACCCAGTGTAAGAGAAGGAACAGAAAGAGAGAGAGAGAAAGAGAAAGAGAGAAAAGAGATAAAGAACCTGCCATAGAGGCAGACTAGGGGAGGGGGAGGAAATCAGGGACATTGGTGGTGGGAAATGGGCACTGGTTCAGGGATGGGTGCTGGAACACTGTATGACTGAAACCCAATCATGAAAATCTTTGTAACTGTATATCTCCCAGTGGTATAATAAAATATTAAAAAATTAGGCAGTCTAATATCATTGGAAGACTGGAGTCAAAAGTTTGCATTAAATAGAAATGTAGCCTTAAAGTCTATGATAATCACACAGTATTAAACAACAAGTGTTCCTGCCTCACCCCTACTTCTGTCCTGACCAGAGAAATGACAGATAATTAGTGCTTCTCTTCAGATGCAGATATGACATGAATCCTTTGAGTGACTGCCAAATCATTGGGAGAGAAAACGGTAAAATGTTTGAAAGAAAAAATACATAGCAGGTATAGATTCTGGAAAATAAAGCATTCATTTAAGATAGTGATAGTAAATAGCAAATGGAAAGCATCACGTACTGGAAAAAATAGTAGTTCTCAGATCTGGGCAAAGGTCTGAAGCCTATTTTCACTGCTAATGCTTAGATCAGAACAGTCTCTGCGGCCATCCTTCTTCTTAGTCACCAAACTACCTTCTGCTAGTAACCCATTGATGGAAAGCGAGTTTCTTGAAAGAGGTACTTCTCATTTGCAATGAAGAAATTGATTCTGAATTCAATCAGATTCTGCCACATGGAATGGGGAAAACTAGTTTCCCTGGAATCTATCACTGTTACGATAACTACTGAGGTTTTTCACAGTCAATATGAAAATCCAGGGAAGCAACAGTGGCCTTGAGACCTTGACCCCAAAGATGCCCTAGTTATAGAACCTTGCAATTATTTTTTAATGAGTACCATGTAAGCTTCACTGTATCTAGGTCTTCATTAACATGTGGATGTTGACCTCCTATGTATTCTATCTCTTTGATTTGCTTTTTAAGCTTGAATGAATGCCCTGATAAACTAGTGTTTTCCCTGAGAACTATTGTCTCATTGGCACACAGCAAGCCATTTTGCTAGAGAGAGCTTGGGTTTAAAATCATATCCTGCATACTAATATGAAGTCATGATCTTCCCATGAATATAATAACTGTATAAGATGTTATTCATTAGAGTTTTCTAATGGGATTTCACCCAACCAAATATCAAAGACAAGGTATAATTTAGAAAGGGAAAGAAGAGAAAGATTTTTTTCTTTAAAAATATTTTATTATACCAATTACAAAGATATTCATGTTTGGGTTTCAGTCATACAGTGTTACAGTACCATCCCTCCACCAGTGCCCATTTCCCACCACCAATATCCCTGATTCCCTCTCCTCTCCCCTAGCCTGCCTCTATGGCAGGTTCTTTATCTCTTTTCAAGAAGAGAAAGTTTTGATTTTCTGATAATAATAGTTCACAGTTCTCTCACTGTGAGTTTACTCTCATTTTTTGAATGTCACAATAAAAGTAACTTTTATTTTGGTGTATGTCTACATTGAATATTTAAATGGGGTAAATACCTCTACATATACCTCTACTATTTAATAGCTAATTTCTACTTTGTTTTCCCCATAGTCATCCTTTTGTGCTTTTTGTTTGGCCCTTCCCAAGTCTCACCATTCTGTACACTGGCACCAAGGCAATACTTAGGGAACACAATAATTCAGAACTTTACAAGTCTAGTCATAATACTACACTCACTGACTTTTCATCATCATCAACTCTATAATCCACAGTGGTATAGTCATTCTGGACAGCCTTTACTTCATTCCACAGAACAGAACATCAAATTGTGATTTTTTCATAACTCAGTCTAAACAAGCTCTACCAGTACTATCCTTATTACTGCCTTCATGTTACAGAAATCTAAAAGGAGGGAAAAACTCGCATTAAAAACAAATGGGATGGCACAAGTTCAGAGATCTTAACTGTAATAGGCTTCTACAGTGAAGTTTAGCAAATGTGCAGCTTGCTTAGATTCTGATGAGTTTGCCTATGTAGCTTCTTATTCATCTGCAGCATCCCCTTCCTACCTGAGGACACTGATACACTTCCTCAATATGAGCAGTCATATTGAAAGATCAGTATCAAATTGAGGAGTGTTAGAAATACAGGTAAAATGGGCTTTATAAATATTGGATAACGTAACTAAGGGTAGACATAAAAAGCTTCATCTATGAAATAATCCTCAGCTGAATATTTTGAAGATCAAGTCACCATAATTAACAAAGCTATTTATAGCTAACTTTCTGGCATATAATGTTTCAATACCAGTCCAATGAACAATATCAACTTCCCTCCACCAATGTTGCCAGAAGCTTAATCTTAAAAGAAATGTAGTAGTGACAGGGAATAAGAGGGAAACAGAAGCCAAGAGAAAGACTGACTACTTCTCACCCCTGATGGGAAGCTTAAATCATGGGTTGTGGGACTGGAGCGATAGTGCAGAGAAAGGGCGCTTGCCTTGTACATGGACCTATCCACGTTCGATCCACAGCATCCCATATGGTCCCCTGAGAACTGCCAGGGGTAATTCCTGAGTGCAGAGCCAGGAGTAAGCCCTAAGCATTGCCGGTGTTACCAAAAATAAAAAAAAAAATGTGGTGTTGTGGGGAAGGACAATACCCAAGGTGAGAATAGCAAAATACGGAGCAATTCCCAGGGATATAACTAAAAATAGCCTGGTAATGTTATCACCATTGTCAACCTCTCTTTTGCTCATTTTTGTTCTTCCTTTGTTTTGGATGGTATAACATATCCTCCTGGCAAAGTCCTAGTGTGGTCCATGCATACTAATGTACCCAGATCAGAACACTGACTCTGGTACCATCTGTTTGACTAGTTCAACTTTCTTAGCTTGCTCTTCTCTCCTTTTTGCATGTAAACACAGGACTAACCCTATGGCTCTAACCACTGGATGTGTAATTACTTTCTTTGGAATCAGTTATCATTATGGCCAAGATCTCAAAGAGATACAGGAAGCTGAAAAATATCCCATGTTCATGGATTAGAAAAATAAATATTATTAAAATGGCTATCCTACCTATGTTATTATATTGATTCAATGTAATCCTCATTCAAATTCAGATAACATTCTTCCAAAATCTAGAAAAGTCAATACTGAACTTTCGATAAAGGAGCTAAGAATATAAAATGAACAAAGATAGCTTCTTCAACAAATGGTGCTGGGAAAATTGGAAAACTACATGTAAGAAATTAAAGCTAGTGTTAGGAAAAATGAAGTTATGAAGTTTGATTATTAATGGATAGACATGGAGAGGATCATGTTGAGTGAAATTAGCCAGAAGGAAAAAGACAGATATAGAATAACTGCATTTTTTGCATGACATAAATACTCTCTCTCACACACACATATACATACATATTATGATACCAATATTCAAGTTCAGACAAAACATAGATCAGGAGGTCTTTAAAAGTGGAATCTACCACAAGCATCTGGAAGTCGGAGGTTGGGTGGGGCAGAGAAGGGAACAGTGGGCTAACAATTGTTGTAAGTGATAAAACCAGTCTAGAACTGGTATTGAATACAGGCAAACAGATACACACGATAACCTCTAAATGCATGTATTGCAATCCACAGTGTAAGAGAAGGAAGAGAGAGAGAGAGAGAAAGAGAAAGAGAAAAGAGATAGAACTTGCCACAGAGGCAGGTTAGGGGAGAGGGAGGGAATTGGGGACATTGGTAGTGGGAAATGGGCACTGGTGGAGGGATGGGTGCTAGAACAATGTATGAATGAACCCAAACATGAACAGCTTTGTAAATGCATATCTCATGGTGCTATAATAAAATATTTTAAAAATTCTAAAAATATAAAAAAGAAAAAGAAAAAAATTAAAGCTGGATCCATATCTTACACCTCACACAAAAGTTAAGATAAAGTGTATCAAAGTCCTTGAGATCTGACCAGAAGCTATAAAGTACACTGAGAAAAATATAGGCAGAAATTTCAAGATTTGGACCTCAAAGTTACCTTCAATGATTTGATACCACTGACAAAGGCAACACAATATAATAGAAAAAATGAGATGGAATAAATTTAAAGAGCTTCTGCATGGCAAAATAAGCAAATAAAAAATAGGAGCTGAAACAAAAAGCTAACTGAATGGGAAAAATATTTGCATTCAACATATTAGATAAAGATTTGATATCTAGGCTATATAAAGTACCAAACAAGATCAATAAAAATTTTTTAAAAAGAACCCTATCAACAATTGGGAAGAAGAAACAAATTAACTTCTCAGAGCAATACAGGTGGAAGACCAACAGGCACATGGAAAAATTGCTCAGCATGAATTATCATCAAAGAAATTGAAATCAAGACAATAAGATACCATCCCACACCAGTGAGAATGGCACATAGCAAAAATAGTAGAAACAATCAGTGTTGTAAGGAAATGGTGGAAAAGGAACTCTCATCCACTGCTGCTCAGAATGGTTTTTTTTGGTGTAGAAAATAGTATAGAGAATTCTCAGTAAACTTAGAATTGAACTTTCATAAGACCTAGCAATTCCACCATGAACATTTACTCCAGGACCAAAAACACTATCTCAAAAGACATATGCAACATATGAACCCCATTAATGCTGCTACAATCAATACAATAGCTAAGACAGTGAATAAACTGGTGTCCAATGACAGATGAATGTGGTAAATATAAACAGTGGAATACTTGGTAGCTGCAAGAAGTGATGAAATCATGCCATGTGTTGCAACACGGTTGGAACTGAAAGATATGTTGAGTGAAGTAAGTCAGAAGACAAACACAATGACTTAACTTATCTGTGGTATATAGAATACTGGGTAAGGAATTATATTGTAGCAAAATGCAGAAGTGTAGGTGATCCTTGACCTCACTGTTCAGAGAGGAGGACAGAGAAGAAAAGAAATAAAGGGGGAAGGAGAGAACGAGAAGTAATGGATTAACAGGCATCAAGGCTTCAGTTATACCAGTGATACGAGTGAGGGATGCAGCCATATATCAAAAACACAGACCCTGCAAAACTGAAACCACGAGATCTAAGCTGCAACCACTGAACTTTGTAATGTACACGTCAAGTTTACAGGCAGGGCTGTGTGAATTTCTTTCTGAGAAGGGAACATGGGAAGCAAGTGGATGAATTGGTGTTGAAATTTATATGCCTAAAACTCAACTATCAATAACTTTATGAATCACAGTTCTTTAATAAAAATAAATTTTAAAAAGAAAGAACGAATTCCTTTGCAAGCCAGTCATTTTGAATCAAATTCTGATAATTACAATAGTGAAAGAATAATATATATTATACTACTCTAGGGTAAAATGTTTTACTATTATTCATTTAAATTAATTAATGAGACAATACACTTATTTTAAATAACAGATAAAACTTCTTAATGGAAAAATAGAACAACAGCAATCATGTACAGAGGGTTGCAGATACAGTGAAGTGGGTAGAGTACTTGCTTTGCATGAGGTAGGCCCAGTTCTATCTCTGGAACCTGAGCAAGGGGTCAGAAATAAGCCCTGAGCACCAGTGTGTGTGGCCTCCAAAATTATAGTTTTTAAATCTAAAAATTAAATACACCATACTGTAAGAAAAATCATATCTAAACCAGCAAAATGACCTATAATTTAAACAGAATACACACCTCACAAATAACAATGATAAGGAAAGTAGTATATAGTTTTACAGTAGTAAGCATTACCTACAGAAATACACCTATGGAAAATTGGAAGTAAAATCCAGAATTCCAGTTTTGATTATTTATTCTTAAATTTGCTACTTATATAATTTGGATTACTTATTATCACTTTTTGTGTATACCTCTTCTCAACTAAGGAATCAGGAATATAATATATTCAAGCTTAATTGGGCCAATGATCTTGGATCTTCATAGCTGAGAGTTCATGTTTCAATAGGGTAATCTCTGCCAAGTGCTTACTGCATCTGTGAATTATTTAAGCGCAGTGAATTGCTATAGTGATCAAACCAATGTCAGATTCAGAGTTCCTCTCTCCAAGTTAAAATGGTATCTAGATACAAACAATTTGACTAGGAAATAAAATTATTAATTGATTAGTAAAGCTATATATGTATTTTCCTTTGTTAAAATAGAAAATATCAATGGAACTTTGACATTTACTTTAGAACAATAGTTTTCTCTAAATTCTGTTAATATGGGAGTATTGGATATGTGTAGCTTTTAATTTTTCAATAATAGAACAGGTGTCAAAAGCAATTGACTATTGCAGAAAAACAATAAAGCATCCAGCTATTGCTATGATTGTTAAGCATGATTTACAAAGCTTTCTGTGGGTTGAGATCTTTGTGAAAGCCATCCCTGGAACAAACGGTGGAATTATTAGTTTTCCAAATGACTTGGTTTGATTGAAGGGCCAGTGAATAGCAGCATTCCTGTACAAATTAAGAGCCAGCAAAATATTATTTTCAAATGTTCAGAATCTTGAAACACCTGTCACTAATGTTGGCACATGGAAATGGCAGCAGTAAATTATTTGTGCTGTTAGGCACCTTTATGGTCTTCAGGTTGAGTTTACTTATCCTGAGTTTACTTATCCTGTTTACAGTGGAGGCAAAAAGGGAAGATATGGAGTATCATCAAGTAGAATAACTGACAACAGTAACAGCACAGCTGGTTCATTAGGAGAAAAGTATACTATTGCTTGTTTCTCATTTAAGAAGCAGTAAATGGGCTGGAGCAATAGTACAGTGAGGAGGGCATTTGCCTTATACATGGCCAACCCAGGTTTGATCCCAGGCATCCCCAATGAACCCCAAGAACAGCCAAGAGTAACCCTTGAGCATTGCCATGCGTGACCCCCAAAAACAAAGAAGATAGTAAACGTGTTGCACATTTCATCTAATTTTGCTTGGTACATTAGGAGCCATGTTGTACTTACTACCCCATCTAACAAAGAGTACCTTGTACATGTGGCTAGGAGATGATTTGGGACACAGCTGGAGGGAAGTGGACACTCTGTGGGGTGTGGTGTTGGAATGATGTATTCACAAAATATAATTAACAGTACTGTAAGTGGTATCACTGTCACTGTATTCCTGTTCATCATCGATTGGCTCGGCGGGTAAAATAAATTGATACTTTTGATACTTTAATAAAATTATAATAGAATATGTCAAGAAATATGATGCAAGCTAGCTTACTAAATTATTAATCTTTCAGGCTTGACATCCCATACTCTTGAGAGTATTTCTGCTACCAAGTGAAATAATGTGGGTTTGTTTGCTAGAAATGCACTGTCTGAGAGAAGGAGTGACCATCAGACTTGTGAATGGTTTCATCCTAGAATATCCAACCCAGGTGATCTGTCTTTTAACCTCACCTACAGGAATTATCTCTGGGGAGACTCACAAATTGACTTTCCAGTGGAGAGTATCCCACACTAGTAGCGCCTTTAATCATGAACAGATGAAACTGTATTTTGGAAGCTGGTGAAACAGCTCAGCAGAAGAGCATGCTTCACATGGATGAAATGGATGAGACCCTGAGTTCTATCTCCAGCACCAAATACATTGCTTTAAAAGTGCTCAATTTTAGGAAGATTCATTTCACTGAAGTTTAGGGGTCCTTGTACATTTTAGAGGTACATGATCACTGAACATACCCTACCCAAGTGAGGGCTTGAGCTCTATCAGCTTCAGAGTAATTTCCTGTGGTCACACCTTGTTCACAAATGAAAACCAATGTTCAGAAAAATGCTATTGATTTACCACATTTATACTGTTTGTCAGTCAGTGGAAACTCAGCTGTGGACAGGTATCAGCTCTCATAGGTTGTGTCCTTTCCTGTCTTCAGCACAACTTCCTCCTGCTTCAGTTTCTTGCTGGGGTGCTACTTGCCTCTGACATCTTCAGATGTCTCACTTCAACATTTTTTTGTAATAAAAGGAAAAGATCACTCTTCCTTAAATGATTAAATATGTGGTGGTTTGAAAAAGGACCCTTCATTAATGAGTGAGTACTTAGATAATTCAACTATTACAATATTGGGTTGTACCCATTGTGCCTCGGAATTCTAATTAGACATGATTTATATGGTCAGATTGTTTTCAAAGATTAATATAATGTGGAGCAAAACATTTGACAGTAAGCTTTACTCTGTATCTACTCTACTTAAATTTTGAAAAAGCATCATCAATATATGCAATACTGTCAAATATGGGTCAAATCTATATTGTCCTGCTTGATTTTTGCATTACCCGAATGGTTGTTGGATGATTTTATATAAATTGCTAATCATTAAGTGAGATACTATATATATGATGCCTGATATTGTTCAATTTCTTTTCTCTTCGTGAACACAGAAAGGCCAAACTCATTTTAATCATTAAACAGACTATTGAAAAGGGTAGAAAATATCCTCTTAAAAAGTTCTGTGCATTCCAAGATCAAATAGAAATATATTGAGTGTAACCAAAGTTTTGAATAATTCATGCTCTGCTCACCTTACTTTACTGTGCACAATTGAAAATTGGCCATATTGATTTCTTGCCCAATATATAGTGAAATCTCATTTATCTGACAGCATTTGGGAATGAACTGTTCATAGAAGCAGAGAATTTTAGAGCTTGGGAAGACCTTGTAGTTATCAAATCTATCTCTCTCATTGCAAATAGTTATAATAATTATAACAACATCTATTTGAGCTATATGAACATGTTATACTTTGATGCTATATAAGAGCATTACGCTATCTTTTATAGTAATCTAAAGCATGTGCATTATTTTTCCATTTATAAATATAAAGAAATTGAGGTTTAAAGTTTTAAAAGATTTTTTAAATACCAAAAGCCACAAATTTTAAAAATGATGGAGCTCGGATTGAATTTCAGCCTATGGCCTCTGCTTTTAGCCACAGTTTTATAGGACCTTTAAAAATCAAATTGTCATGGTCTCATTCATCTGTCACTCACTTATTGTCAATGCCTAATTCAGAACATGTCTCCCAACTAACTGTTTTCACATTCTCTCTATATCATACAAACTCTTAACATTTAAAGTGCATTTTAACATAAAAACCGATAAACTACTACCTGCTCTAAGCACTAAAACTCATTTTAAACATTTTTAGTGAAAGCCATTCTAAAGATTATTGCACTTTCCTGCCTCCTTAATTATACTACAATAAATATAACTGCCATTTCTTGCTGACTCGGGTTTTATAGGTACCTTCATCCATCATTGGCTTATTTTGTAACAACATGACACCTAAACTAAATCACAGGAAACTTTGCTCCTTTGACTTGTTCCTTCTCCTTTCTGTGAGATATTCCTTTCTGAATCTGGACTGGATTATTATGTGGAAGTGATGTTGCTGTTGTTCAAGTTCTAACTGCTTTATTGTATAACAGAGAAGTCAATGTACTTATATATCATGGGCTAGTAAATAGTACAGGCTCTTTGTTCATATTGTTGATTTGAAAAATAAGCACATACAACCTTCAGCAGCCCCGGATGATAATAGTTAACAGTTGAAAACGAACAACTAGGAGGTGTTAAAGAATAGAGACCAGATCTTCAAAAAACATCAAGACTGATTTCATCTGAGTATAAATAAGAAAACTTAAGTTTAAAGAAGTTGTATGAGATCATGGAGCTGCAATATAGGTCCATTTGGCTGTAATGTGGACATTGGATATGAGAGAGCTAGGGGTAGAGTGAGAAAGATCAATTATTAGTCAACAACATGATTTTGAAATAAGATTTTCTAGGTTAAAATCAGTATTCTCATTTCTGCACTGAGAAGGGACAAAAGGCCAATCCCTATGCCCTCCCCAGGGTTCCTTAACCTTGTGTTTCAGTACTGCATGCTCTAGTAGATTCCAAAACATCCAAGCTGTGCAAAGAAATAAAAGCTCATGTCTTGGTTGGGTGATCTTGGCTATTACTTGATTTCAGCTGGCAGTTGATATAGTCACAATATTGGAATCATACAGTGACCACTAATGGCTATTAAGGTTGTTCTACATTTAAAATTCTTTAATTTATAAATTTTATTTCTTCTTAATTACCATTTATTGCCTCCGATACATGGGGGAATAACTGCTATCAGCTCTCCTGTGCTCAGTTGATCATCAGGTGCCCTGGAGGGAAGGTGGGTTCTAGCCCTGGTCTGCCATCCCAATAGAGCCTCACAAAAAGCCAGAGGAACCAAAACACCATGAGGGCAGCCATTTTCAACATCCTGACTCCACCGCTTGTCAGAACTCCACCCAAGAGAAAAGCCAACCTCAAGCCCTGCTCGTCAGAGTCCCACCCTACAGTGAAGTCTAATTCAAGTCCAGGTATGCCTTATCCAGAGATTCAGATACATGGGGCAGAGCTGCTACTGGCTATCCCCGTGCTCAGCCAACTTCAAGCACAGCTTGTCAGAGTCCCACCCCTTAAAGCCACTTTTGTCAACACTAGTTGAGTTCATTCTTTTTATTGACTTTTGGCTAATTCTACTGCCATGAACTCCATAAACCTGACCATGTCACTTAACTAGTAGTTAACTAGTGGTTCAATTGTCTGTAATATGGGGTGGTAGTATCAGAAGTTTTATGAAGTGTTAGACTTGCTAATTTTTTGCTAGTACTTGCTATAATTGTGTTAACTATTATCTGCCCATGATCCATTATTCTGGAAACCACAAAGATACAGAGTACTGGAGATGGATGGGAAGTTACCTTACATTTACATAAATATACAGATATAAATGTATACATACGTATGCATTATAATTAATATGTAATACATCTATATGTTCATATATATCCACATGGATAAATGTGATATATGTAAATAGCAATATACTTATGTTATATGTAAACGTATATATGAAATAAATTATATATAGGTATTTTCACATCAATATGATAAATACATAAAATCAATTAATAAATTATATATATTTCATACCAATATACATTGATATTTTCACCCTTGGAACTGAAGAACACATTAGCTTGTCACTCAGACATGATTTATTAACATTATTAGATCAGAAGGAACATCCTAGGTAACCTCAGTAATCCTAAGGTAACTGTCATTGAGCTTCTGTATGAGCAGTTCTACTGAAAGCAATTCTTTATTTTGGGAAGGAAATGCACTAATTTTAAAGAGTTCTAATTATTCAAAGTTTTCCTTTACAATGAACTGAATTTGGATTCCCTCATAAATTATTACCACTGTTCTTAATTTTTCCCTTCGGTTACAAAGAAAGAAAGCCCAATACCCCTTTGACATGATATGGGCAATTTTTAATTTAATTGTATAGCTCTTTGAATTTAGTTTAAGATTTAACACTCATTAAAACACGGGGAGTTCTTAAACACTTATGTGTAAGCAGGACTAACCCTTAGGAAACCCACCAAGTACTTCTCAATAGCCTCCTATCGTCCCACCACACCACTCCAGGGATTCCTCATCAGCTTGTATATTTTCCTCCAAAACAAGTATTGCCTTCTTAGAATAAAAACCAATAAATCCCCATTATCTACCTTCCATACATTTCTCATTAGTTCTTCACTCAGTTTAGCATTTGTGACAATGATGAGATATCTGTAAAAGTTAATCCACATTTCACAGGGTCTTTTGAGGAGTGTGTTTGAAAGGGAAAGTAATCTTTTACATAAATTTCCAGTAAATTTCAGCCACTGGAGCTACAGAGGTGAGTAATACCCCCACAAACATACTAAGGCGTACTATAGAGGTTCAATGCTTTAAAAACTCAATTATAGCTGACTGTCGAGAGAGAGAGAGATGGAGAAGAAATCATTAGGAAGGTTACCACTCAGATGTAAGAAAATACATCCCATGAGCCATCACCTTTTATCATAGGCTATTATCAACTCACCAATTTTACAGGAAGAGAGATATTTACAGAGTATAACTAGAGAAAGAAAAGATATATCCTTCCTTTAATTATAAAGTCTTCAGTTAATAAAACTAAGTAAAAAGAATAGTCAAAATATTCTGTGAAAAACTGGCATAGAGGTGATATCAGAGTTTTTAGTTGGGGACTATTGAATTTATTATTTAACAAAAAAGTGAAAACATAGTTTTTGGCTTAAAAATGAAATTACATAGAAAATTTCCTTTTCTTCCTCCATCCTTCTTTTCATCCGACACTCCTTCCTTCCTTTCTTTCCTCTCTCCCTCTCTCTTTCTTTGTAACAAGAATTGTATAGTAATGGAGAAGGTTAGAAATGGTCTGAAAAAAGACATATTGGAAAAATGCCCTTCCAATAAAGTTTGTGACAGAGAAATCTTCACTGGCCAACAAACATTTGATTCAGCATTCTTAAACCTCTACCTGGCCTTTCATCTGCCTCAACTTTGATTCACTTACACTGATCATTGCTTGGTCTCTTCTGTCTTAAATTCGAATTTCATCATTTTGAGAGGTAGTTATTTGAAAAGTCTTGGGGACTCCTATAAATATCTGTCCAGAAAACCAGAATCAAAGAGTAATCACTAACTTGCTCTCCTCAGAAATTTATAGAAGTCTGTGAATGAACTTCTTAAATTTATACCAGAAGAAATAATGAGACATAAAAGATATAGTCAAGAAATACTTTGCTAGCATGTTACAGATGTGCTACTGTGTGCAACAGAAGATAAAAGTCTATTGTATTATGCATACATAAAGGCATACACTTTCAGTCCCAAATTACATAACATGAACATCTTTGTAATTGTGTATCTCACAGTGGTATAATAAAATTTTTTAATTGTTTAAAGTTTTTTATTTTATTATTATTTTCTTTTTAACTGAGATTGACATGATCTAGAATAGTTAAATCATTTTTCTCATCAACCATCTTTTGTCTGTCCCTTTGTCTTTCCTGTGCCCTATCCTACTGGTTAGTCCATAATCTCATATCGCAATTTGCCTTTTATTCAGTTTCACCTGTGGTACCCCTGAAAAATGCTGATGTGCCACAGTAGCCTGTTTGAGAAATACTTATCTAATGTTAGCTACCTTAATTATGTCACACCTAATCTGAAGATTAATGTGAAGCTATGCAACTGTCTCTGCTCAGTTGGATGTTAATTCAGAAGGTGGAAACTTTTACCTTACATGTTTCTATGCTCCTTAACCTTTCTCTGATATTATTATAGCCAGTGATTTGATTTAGGTTTCTAGTTGTGATAAGTGGAGATTTAGTTTAGAACATTTTTTAAAGTAATGGGTTTGCTTTGTTTCTGCTTTTAAATTAAATTAGGTAAGGAAATTACATAATTCAATTTGAATTTCATTGCAAATGAAGGTTTCGTTTACAGATACTTAAAATCTCAGTTAATTCAAGTGTTCATTGTGAGTAATTCCTTTCAGTTACACTTCACACTGCATGTTCAGTCCAGGCCCTGCTATTCTGAAAACAGTTGCTTCTATTTTCTGAGTAATCATCTCAAATGTGACGTGGGAAGAAAACAGATATATTTTTCTTGTAGTATAGAAAAGAGGAGTGTATAGCCCTTTTTGTGATCACTAATAATTACATCTTATTGTTCAAGAAGTTAATTCCAGATGCTTATAAACTCACAACTCTAAAGCTTACTTAGAGGCTTACTTCTCTTACTGATGCATTATTTTCAAAGTTTGTAAGATATATACTCTTCTTTCCATGAAAAAGGAGGTAATTGAGTATAAAGGAAATGGCCTTACCTTTAAAGGAATACTGAATTTTTCAGATGATCTAGATTGAGTGCATACCATGTCATTAACATTATGTGTATGGCTTCCTTTTTGGGAAGCTATTCCCCCAAAGTGGTTTGTGGAGACTTCCTTTGAGGGCAGAACCTGGCAAGCTACCCATGTCATATTCAATATGCCAAAAACAGTAACAATAATAGACCTCATTCCCATGACCTGAACAAATGGTTTGAGGCTTTTTGTGTTCTTGGAGCGAGCAGAGGCCCTTGGGCTACACTAGCATGTGACAGGGACGAATGGAGATGTTACTGGCGCCCACTCGAGCAAATTGATGAACAATGGGAAGACAAGTGATACAAGTGATGCAACTGTCAGAAGTCATTTGAGGATGGTAGCATGCCTTTAATAGATGACAATGCAACTGGTAGAGCACTTGAAGATGGTAGCATGGCTTGAATAGGTGACACCTGAGCACTGCTGGTGTGATCCTACTTCCCCAAACCCCAAAGCATAAGTGCAAATTCAAGAACCACCTTGTGGACACATGCTCAAAAGAGTAGTATATATATTAGGTTGGAAACCAAACAGAATGACACTGCATAGCCCTTATCTTTGCACTTTTGTGTTAGTGACCTATTTCCTATCTGATCCATCTCCTTTGTGAGTAGCAAATGGCCCTAAACTCCTGTGTGATCCAATCACATCCTCTTTCAGGACTTTCAGTGGCTCAGACTGCCTAATGCTGCCTCTTAAGACTTGGATAAAACTAAACTACCTGTATTCTAGTCTTAGAGTTGGACTTCTCCAGCCACTATGGCATCATTTCTCAAGTTCCGTAGAAGTCCCACTTACATGCCAGGAGTCATTTGTGGAAGTGCCTGGGGGGGAAATACATGGTGCCAGGGTAGAAATGGGATTAGTCACACGCATAAGGCAAGCATATTAATGCCTGCACTATGTCTCTGTCTCTCTGTCCCTGTTCACTTTCAGTGAATTTTGACCTAGAACAACGCTATCCATTATGATATGGATTCTTTAGATTATGAAATGCTATTCTTTAGATAGATATATCTATCTAAAGTATGCCTGCACTTGAATTCCCAGCTGTGTACATTTTCTTGAATAAACTGCTTGCTACCCTTCTTTTCTCTGACTTTGAATTTATTCCTGCAGAGAAATCAAGAACCTGGATTTCTGAGGCTAATATTAATACATCTGAAAATTTTTAAAAGAATTTTAAAGAATTGCTAAACTTTTTATTGATTCCACAAGTTTAGAATGCCAAATTAATACTTTATTGAATAATAACTTAGAGAAAGAAAGACATGGGAGTTTATGTTTAGGAAATTAGCCAGAAGGAGAGAGACAGATACAGAATGACTGCATTTATTTGCATGGCATAAATATATATGTACATATTATGATACCAATATCCAAGGTCAAGTGAAACATATATCAGGAGGTCTTGTGAAAGGTGGAAATATCACAAACGTGGGAGTCAGAGGTTAGGTAAGACAGAAAATGGAACAGGGTGCTAATAATTGTCGGGGTACTAATGCCAACCTAGAACTGAGCATTAAATAGAGGCAAAAGGATACACATGACAACCTTTTAATGTATGTTCGTAACCATAGTCTGGAAGGGAAGGAAAAGAGAAAGAGAGAGAGAAAGGGAAAGAAATAAAGAACCGCCATGGAGGGGGAAGGGGAGGGAAGGGGTTGTGGTGGGAGATGGGACTGGTGGAGGGACGGAAACAAAAGAACTTTTAATGTATATCTTTTATTGTATATCTACGGTGATATAATAAAAACTTTAAAAAAATGGATAGGCAGGGACCCAGAGAAAAAAAAGAAAAGGTGCAGATGGTGTTAAAAAAAAAAAAGAAACTTTAAATCTAAAGGCTTGATGTGTGATACAAAAGGCAAATTATTGGAAAGAACAAAACTGAAGCTTTCAACTCTATTTTCAGTATCACTTATATCACTCATATTTACATTGCTCACTGATTTGCTCTAGCAGGCACCAGTAACATATCCATATGTTCTGTTACATACTAGTGTAGCCCAAGGGCAACAGCTTGCTCTAGGAACATGAAGAGCCTCAAACCATTCCTTCAGGTCATGGGAATGAGGTCCATAATTGTTACTGGTTTTTGGCATATCGAACAGAACACAGGTAGCTTGCCAGGCTCTGCAATGTGGGTGGGATACTCTTGTAGTAACCTCTCATCTCTTGCATTTATTGATGAATGGAACTAACGGGACTCTAACAAGCTGTGAATCCCAGATGTTGAAAATGGCAGCCCTCATGGTGTGGGGAGGGTGGGTCCTCTGGCTTCTTGCGAGGCCCTGCTGGACTTGAAATAAACTATTTTCAGTGCTAAATACTTTTCCACAATAGCTTATAATTTTTACCTTTTTCACTAGGTGATGTTACAACAAGTTAATAATAACACCAAACATTAGCCAAGCGGCACAAATGCTGGCTGACTTTGACCGAGAATGTGGAAAAATAGGTCTACAGCTGAATCTCAACAAAACTATGTTCTCTCAACAAAACTATGTTCATGAGAAATGAACTAGTTACAGAGGCCCCATTCACTCTCAATGGAACAAACATCTCTGAATGCAGCAGTTATGTTAACCTAGGTCGATAAGTCAACGTGATGAACAGCATAAAACCTGAGCTGCACAGGGAGGAAGAGAGCGGCATGGAATGCCTTCAAAAGCATTGAAGAAATAACAAAAAGACAAAGAACCTCCGGCTCCAGGCACATCTCTTGACTCCACCCATCTCCTTGCATTAACATATGCCTCAGAGACCTGGGTCCTATGAAAGCAGGATGAGAATGCTATTCGGATCTCCCAAAGTGGAATTGAAAGAGCTATACTTGGAATATCACGCCTCACTCCAAGTGAGAGAAGGAATCTGGAGTTCCGACCTCAATCACTGTTCCAAAGTCAAGGACGCTGTCTCGTTTGCCAAGGCATCGAAAATCAGATGGGCTGGACATGTAATGCGATTTGAAGATGACCACTAGCCTAGAGCCATTACCGACTGGATCCCACGGGAGGTCAAAAGATCACGTGGCCGCCACCTACAAGATGGTCAGATTTCTTTATCAAGACCCTGAAGGAACAGTTTGAGGCTCTTCGTATTCCTGAGCCAACCAGATGCCATTGGGCTACACTGGCACGTGATAAGATCAAATGGAAATGTTACTGGTGCCCGCTGGAGCAAATCAATGAATAACGGAATATCAAGTGATCAAGTGATCCAGTGATGTTACTACCATTGGTGGCCCCTTATCATCAGATATTTATTGAGCTGTTTCTGTATTTAATTTCTGTATTTAAGTCAGGATGTTTCTGTATTTAATACATGTATTTAATACATGGGCATTTATGACATTGTAGAAGTTGCTGTTTACTGAGAGGGAGAGAATCAGTGATGAGGCCCAGCATTGCTCTTGCATGCACACTTTTCTATCAGGGAACCATTGGTGCCACTTAGTTTATGAAACAGAAGGAAGATTAATCTGGGTTAGTTAAATATAGGATGGTTTAAAAATGCAGATAACTTGCATTTTATTTATACCAACAGCTGAAATACTGTGACATAATTTGAAAATAATTAAGCATTTTCATTAGAAACAATGGTGGTTGGAGAGAGTTCCAAGGATTTGAGGGCATGCTCAGTGAAAGAGCTCCAGATTTGATCCTCTTCACTTCATGGTTGGTTCCCAGACACTACCAATAATGGTGAATGGTGAGCAATAAGTGAGAATAGTCAGTCCCCACAGTACTGCCAATTGTCAACCCAAAACAAAAGAACAAACCCCAAGAACACACACAAAAGTTTCATTTTGTTTTTAGTCTGAATTTGAAATCTGAAAATGTAGTTATGTGGAAGGAAGAGGAACATTATGGAAAAATGAGAAGAGAATATCTCCATATGTCCCTGTCACGTGCTAGTGTAGCCCAAGGGCATCTGCTCACTTCAGGAACATGAAGAGCCTCAAACAATTCATTCAGGTCATGGGAATGAGGTCTGTAATCGATTTTGGCATATCAAATATGACATGGGTAGTTTGCCAGACTCTGCCATGTGGGTTGAATACTCTCGGTAGTAGGTAGGCTCTCAGTTCATGCATTTACTGATGAACTGCATGGCCACAAAGTGGTCATACACAACAGGGAGAGATTGGCTTTTCTGTTGGGTGGAGCTCTGATGAGCTGTGGAGTCTGAATGTTGAAAATGGCGGCCCTTCCTTATGGTGCTGGAGTTACTCTGGCTTATTGTCAGGCTCTATTGGGATGGTGGACCAGGGCTAGATCCTGCCTTCCCTCCCAGGAGCCTCATGATCAGCTGAGCACAGGGAGAGCTGGTAGCAGCTCTGCTCTGTGTATCTGTGTCTCTGTCTGTACTTAGGGGACCATATATGGTACATGATATAACCAGGATCTTCCATGTGCAAGGCATGGGGACTACCTACTATACTATGTCTCCAGCTCTCTGTACTTGAAGATTTAAAACTCTTATCTCTGTTTACAGATGGCATGATACTATACTTAAAAAAATCTAATGACTCTACAAAAAAAAAATTCCTGGAAAGAGCAGGTTTATAAAGTGTGCAAGGAAAATGCCCTACCTGCTATACTATCATTCCAGCCCCCCATTCAGGGTTTTTTAAATTCAGTCACATTCATAGATGGGATTGGAAAACTCATTTTGGTTCTGTGCTAGGTTTTTTAGAATGTTTATCCAGTATTGCTGGCTGACATACTCTAGACATCAGCAGCAAGAACCTTCCAAATATGGCATCAGAAGTCCCTAGAGGTGCTGAATTTCCAAGAGTTTGTGTATGTGGGAGTTCCCCTCAAAAAGGAACACTGCCATATAGGATGTCTTACATTTGAACCTTGTACTTATGGGGCTTTACATAATACATAAAT
This sequence comes from Cryptotis parvus, assembly GCA_021461705.1. Taxonomy (NCBI): domain Eukaryota; kingdom Metazoa; phylum Chordata; class Mammalia; order Eulipotyphla; family Soricidae; genus Cryptotis; species Cryptotis parvus. Next base: position 46,012 of record JAJIBD010007669.1, on the reverse strand, counting down.
TAGGAAGTTTGGCAATCCTCATCTCTTTAAAGCAAGTGGCTGGCTAACCTAACAGCAGTTAGAAAACTATCGTTTTCTAAATTTCCATATCTTCATTGGTATATAAAGATGAACATGAAAAAATACTGTAGTTGTACTGGTTTAAGTTAAAATTGTATTGACAATGAACAGTTATAGTGTAATTTTTTCCACAATAAATATAAACTATTGCTATTAGCAGTTAGAGGTGAAGCAAATGTTATACAACTGTCATTACAGTTTAGTATTGTTTTCTTCTAGGATCACTGAAGGAACTATGAAGACACAGTTTGTGTTATTCTGAAAATAATCATTCAATCTTAGTCTCTTAAGGAAAAGAATCAAATAATCATTAAAATGTTTTAAGCACTGTATTCTTTTAAGCACGCTATTTAACTATAATCTGGTTTTTATATGTCAGTAGATTCTCAGATTCAATTCAATTTCATAAATATTGTAGTTTTATACTTTGCATCATTAGAAATATGTGCAATTAGTATTTGACCTATTAGCTCTTTCACACTCATTTTCACAAAGTTTTCTGAGTTCCATAGAAAGATTTCCCTAGAAATCTTTACTACAAAGATTTCCACTAGAAAAGGATCACATTTAGGCTAAGAAATAATGAGGTCATGAATTTCTTGTCATAGCTTTAGGCAAGATTTTTTCTTTCATAAAATTTTTGGCACAGTCATGAATTGACATTGTTACAATAAGTTTATAATAATAGTGAAAATATGTTTACCTTTTAAAATAGATTTTTACTAAAAATACTGGTTTGCAAAGTTGTTCATTATAGAGTTGCTTCAAGCATTTACTGTTCCAACACTACCAGTGTGACCTTCCCTCCACCAACATCCCCAGTTTCCCTCCCAATCCCAACCCACCTCCCACTGGCACATAACAATTTTACTTTATATTCCTTATTCCAACAAAATTTTAAGAGCTGACAAATAAAATGATCAGAAAATAAATCAGTAATGGCCAATTAGTACATGTTTCTTTTAAGAACAAAGATCAAAATATGATAGGGCAAACACCACAAGAAACTCAATTCTACGCATAGATTGATCTATGCACAGGGCCACCGGGCAACAGGGGCTACAGGGCTACAGGGCTACAGGATCAAGGACATGACCCACAGGGTTTGCCTGACAGATTGATCCTTATGGCTCATGAGATCACTTCTTGGAGTCTTCATGAGAAATAAATGAGATGATATATAAACAAGTTTATTTCTCTCTCTCTCTCTCTCTCTCTCTCTCTCTCTCTCTCGGTTGTCATAACCATCATGCTCTAGCCCCATTAGCTCTTACAATTGAATGAATACTCTGAATAGCATTTTGACCCTTGTTTGAAAGAGTTAACACTGAGATGCAGGGAGACAGTTAAATTCTTATTGAACAAGAGCCTGGTCACCACAGGGTGAGTCCTCCAATTTTCTAGTGATTGGTACAGTTTTCCTGACTTAGCAGCATAATGAAACATGGAAACAGGAAAAAAAAACCTTTTATTTAGTATACATCACTTGGTCCCTGTAGCTAGTAACTAAATTTAAGTCCTCCTTGAAACCTCTAATATCAATATTGTGTAGGTATTAAATGTGTGTGTGTGTGTGAGAGAGAGAGAGAGAGAGAGAGGCAGAGAGGCAGAGAGACAGAGAGACAGAAGAGAACACTTGCACAGAGGTGGGTTGTCGGGGGTGGGAAGGTAGGATGTAAGCTGGGCACACTGGGAACTGCGCACTGGTTAGACGGATGGGTGTTGGAACACTGTGTGACTGAAATCTAATCATGAACAACTTTGTAATAGTTCCTTGCACAGTGATTCAATAAAATAATATAAATAAATATTTAGGTCATGGAAATTTGTAATTCTTACACAGGAAACATATAAAATATCCTTTGCTCTCGCTGTTCTTACTTTGATCTCTGAGTCCCTAGTTTTGCTTTTGAAAAAAAGTTGGTAACATCTCCATGATAGCTTGATTTAAAACGATATTGTTACTGTGTCAGGAAATAGGCTACAGATGGAACTATTTCTCTGTGAAAGTCACACTATTGTATTGTTGCCTCTGATTACATACAACAGGGCAGAATTAGATCTTGTGTCAACTGTTAATTTAAAGTGCATGACACAGCGTCTGTTTTCAATAATAATGAATAAAGAACAACAAGAGAAAGGGGAGGGAGAAAGGGAAGGGTTTTTTTATTAATGCGTTGTGTCACCAGAATATATGTAAATATTAATCAAACATGTCCTTATCAACATTAATCAAACATATTTTTACTGCAAAAGTCAACCTTTGCATTTTATATAACCATGTCTATAAAAATTGCAAATTCCAGAATCACTTTTCATGATACAGTGCTATTAAAGTCAGAATCTATAAAATCTCAATAGTATCATGTAGGAGGTGCTGATTCTCACATTTTTCTGCATTGTTGGATTCTAAAATGGACATAGCTCTGTTCTGCTTTAAAATCAGTATAACTTCCTTGCACATTACTCCACTTCCAATCCGAGAAGGGAATTTCAGAACTCTGATCCAGATGTGTTCTGCTTATCTAATAGTTTGTGATCACCTACAGTATTATATGAGATATTTGGGGCTCATCCTATGTAATGTTTAAAAGCACAGAAAGGTAATGCTGGAGATATAGTGCAATGGGTAAGGTTTGGCCTTTTAAGGGCCCAACGGAGGATCAATCCCTGGAGTGATTCCTGAGTATAGAGCCAGTTGTAAGCCCTGAGAACCACAGGGTGTGGCCCTAAAACCAAATAAATCAATAAAAAGCACAGATAATATTTCTAATTGCCTCACAACTGGCTATATGGCAGACTATTATTGATCAGTAGAGAATTTACATATGTGGTTAACTCTATATTACTCTACCAGGCCATTCTTATGAGTTACATATTCTGCCTCCATTACTCCACATGATATGGGCCAATCACAAACCTTTTGCATAAATGTAGTACTATAGTTAGAAGACAGAGGTCAGAGTATCCTTGATGAGACCCATAACATGTAAGAGGCACAAGAAAACAGTGTGTGTGTGTGTATGAGAGAGAGAAAGAGAGAGATGAATGTAGAAAGACAGTGAGAGAACCAGTAGAAACAAATTGAGAAAAGAGGAACAGAGAGAGATATTGGCTTACTCAGATAAGTCTAATTAAAGGTAGGAAGCAGTCTGGGGGTAGGAGGGAAATTTGGGGACATTGGTGGAAGGTCGTGAGCACTAGAGAAGGGATTGGTATTTGAACACTGCACGTCTGAAACTCAATCACAAATGAGTTTATAACTTTGTAACTCACAGTGATTCAATAAAAAATAAATGAGTTTGTTCAAAAGATAGAACCTTTAATGACTCACAGCTTGTCTGGGCCTGAAACTGACCTTAAGCACCAGAGTTTACACCTGTGTCTCTAGAAAGTCAAATAAAGTGGCCATACTGAATGTCATACTACTGTCAAACAAAATCATTCGAGTTCATACAGTTTTCTCTCTGCTATCATGCTTATAAATGAGAAAAGTCAACCTCTTACTTCATTTAATACCTCTGAGTTAGGCTACAATTGAGTTGGAATTAATATTCCAATGTGAATGATGGCTTCCTGCCTTAGAACTCCTCAGTCATACACAAGAGTCACTGAGAGTGAGCGATGAACTTTCAGAGTCCACACTGCATCCATGGGGAACAAGCACCCAGCATCCCTAGTCACCAAATGTTTCTGACATTCTCCAAGGGAGTGCTTGCAGCACTGAGACACCCCTTTTCTATCAGAGTGTGTGCTCTTCATTATCCCTCCCCTCCCAGCATTACTCTCTCCATTCTATTGCTTGGGTTCTCCAGGATAATCTTCCAAAATAAACCACTTTTGTCCAATAACTTGTTTCCGAAGAAACTGAAACAAGTTCAGGAGCCTGAGCCTGGTGCCTATGCCCGAGGGCTAGCACTAAGGTCACAGGGCCACCGGGCAACAGGGCTACAGGGCTACAGGATCCAGGACATGACCCACAGGGTTTGCCTGACAGAGAAAGGTCCTGAAAATAAGGCCAGGAGCCAGAGGGCTGGCCTGACAGAGAAAGGGCCAGAAAAGAGAGGACCTAAAGAAGAAGAGAACAGACTTAGGGAAAGAGAAACAGAAATAGAAATAAAGATAGTGAAACAGAAATATAGAGACAAAAATGAGAGACTGACAGTGAAACTGAGAAGTAGAAATAGGGATAGAGAGAAAGAGAAAAGCGCTGAATAGAACTTGAGAAGAGAGGTCCTGAAAAGACAGGTCCTGAGAGGACTGTAAAGAGATGCCCTGAAGAGAGGGAACTTGCTGGAGCACCTGCCAGGAGAAACAGAGGTTCCTGGAGACACATTCCTGCAATGAGGTGGAATGAGGAGTGAGAGAAGACAGATTAAAAGAGAGAGTCACAATCTAGGTATGCACGACTGGGTTGTGGAATCCACCAGGTTCCCTGGGAGCTGAAGTGGGGATGCTCTCCCTCAACTCAATGCCCTCCGGCAAGGCCTGGTGGGCCCACCCAGAACTGCGACCCTGGGAAACAGCAAGAGGCACAGGGCTGAGATGCTGCCTGCTCAGCCTGTGCTGGGCTGATGAAGGGTTCTGGAAGGGAGGCAGGGCTGGGCTCCCTTTGCCTCCCAGTCAGACCCCCAGAGGCCCAAAACCTCATGCATCAAAACTGCAGTCACTTTCAAGGTCTGGACTCCACAGCTCGGCAGAGCCACACCCAATGGAATAGTCCAGTTTCAAGCCCAGGTATGTGCGACTGGATGATTTAATCCACCAGGTTCCCTGGGAAGCTGAAGCTGGGGCACTCTTCCCCAACTCAATGCCCTTCAGCAGCAAGGCCTGGTGGGCCCACCCAGAAGTGCTGGGACCATACATGGGGGCTCCCATGTACCCCTCTTCCCCCGTGGCATATAGGTGCGGAGCGCCCGTGCATTATTCATCTAACTGGAATCACATCACATTTTCTAGAAATGAAGTGTGTGGGCACGAGGTGTGATCCGGGGACCACCTTGGTAATTTCCTATACAATAGACTCAAATGGCACAATGGAGATTTTAGGATCTCCACTGATTTTTTTATCTAACATCAGGTTCATTGACCGTAGTTAGAGAATTAGCTCGAACAACCAATATAGAATGGATTGTTCAGTGTATGAACAGGAAAAGCTCAAACAGAAGTTGAGATAAATGTGAAATAAATGTTGCAGTAGCTGTAGTGATGGTGTATCTGGGATTGTAGAACACAATAAAAACACAGTAGAACACAGTAGAATTGTAGAACACAGTAGAAAACCACTGTGTTCGGAAACCCAGAAAGTGAATCCAAGAACAGAAATTGGCCAGACTCCCACATATTTGCCTAGGGGAAAAAAAGAGGCATAACCTTATCATTACTGTTCCTTTATCTGAGCTTTAAGGATCAACATAATTGATGCTGGCTAAGTGAGCAGGCATCAGGAGTGGGATGGAGGGTGGGAGGGGAAATGCGGGTCTCTGGTGGTGGTGGGGGCACACTGGTGGTGGGATTGGTGCTGAATGATAAATCTTTCCAGCAACTGTATTGTGAAAAAGTTTGTACTTTTAAATCACGGTGTTTAAAATAAATCATTTAAAAAATAAAATAAAAAAAAAGAGAGAGCTTCAAGAGTGTGTGGTCTTGTTCCTTTATCTGACAGCCAGTAGGAATGGTTGTAGGTATCAGGCACAGGCCAGGATGTTAATGGATTGTGAGTACTCTTGGGGATCCATAGGCCCCAGAACCTGCTACCTTGGTTATCCACTGCCCCGAGTACTGTTAGGACAATGTAGTCCCTAGGGGGTTCTTTGGGCCTGAGTCTCTGTGACCCCCCCATAGGGTGCCACACCCCCTCCTTTTCTTTCTTCAGACCTAACACTTGGGGAGAACTTTCATACCATATATAAACATATCTTTATGAGATATATATTTATAACATATATTTGATTTTTTAAAAACATATCCATCCTAATACAATGGTAAATGCGCCCAGAAAATTTAAACTCTATCTCTAATTTTTTTAATGTTTTTGATTTAGAAGATTGGGAATAATCTGTAATGTTTCTGAGACTTGGCATTTAGTGATACAAAACAGAAAAAAGAAGAATCTTTGTTGCATAATTTGTAGAAAACTACTTCTGTATTATTGATGTCAACTACTGTGTCAATAGTGTCTAAATGATAATTAAAAATTCTTGGTGACTTTTGTTTGCAGTATTTAAACATAAATAAAAACAATAAAATGAACGGAAAAAGTCTTCAGTAAATATCATTCTTTCCATTACTACTACTTTAACATCCTGGTGGAAGACCATGTGTGATAACCAAATATATCTTCATCTTTACTAGCTGGGCCCAGTTGATGGAGTATATCTGAATTCCAAGAGGTTTCCACTTTCATTATAAGGAAGGTCTAATTGATTTGGCAAACATGTACTAAAATACATCAGAAACCTGACCTAGACACTCCAGGTTCTGGTTCTTCCTGTTGGTTGAGGCAAAATGAACATTGGCCTTTAAAATCATGATCTTGTTGAAAATCATTCCTTCAAGCAATGTGCCACTAAGCCATTATTAGAGTATTTGAGCTGATTATATTTTTTCTTAAATATGTGACCTGTCACTGATTTAATCCTCATGTGTGAAACTTTACCTCAAGCTTGATATCTATATTCCAGACAGGCTGATTATAGCTATTTTCCATAGAATACCAGGAAGAACATTAATGCTAGAAAAGGAATCACAGCGACTATTTAATTTTTCCCCTGCTCCTTCATTTTCAAGTTAAAGGAAAAAACAAAGCCCAAAAAAATGAAGTTATTTACCCAAAATCACACTGTGAAATTGGTGAAAAGTCATGCCTAGGATCTGGGTACCTACTTGAACAACATGTCCTACAGCATGTTTGTGGAACTGGATTCTCCTGAGATTTGACAATCATTAGCCCCCAAGAAAAAGTTCCAGTTGTAAAACTATTTTAGACAACAAGGAACACTAGAATATTGAGGGAGTCCATACATCGATTTAAAGTATGTTTCTGCAGCAACATGGTCACAAAGAAATTCTTGTCTTCCCATATGTGATTTATTAGTATAATCTTTCCTTGTTACTAACAGAGCCACACAATTAAGGAAGGTCTGCTTAGAAGTAAAGTCAAGCACTTAAATTTAAGAAGGCAGTTTTTTGTCTTCCAATCCTCCATATTCCTTTCCATTGTTTGTACTTCACCCACTCATTTTCAGTCTCTTCTGGTGCCTGACTGTCTTATTACTTCCTTCATGTGGGCTATTTCATTTACTTGGAATATGTTTCAAAGACTTTGAAATTGGCTTATGTTCTTCTCCTGCCTATCTCTCTCTGTTTCCTTTCTTCCTCACACACTCATACAGATATGCTCACACATCTGACACATAAAATGCTCTCTGTTTCTTTGATGAACATACGACTGCATTGAAGATATGCATCTGAATCTCTGCTGGAATTTGTTTGCTGCATAAAAAGATGTGCTGGGCAAATAATTCAAGAGAGGGGCTGAATTCCCTTGACACACTCTGTCTCCTGTTTGTTGCTCTCATGCCTGCCAAAACTGTCCATCAAGGCAAAGCAAGTTTAGCTGGAGCCTGTGACATTCCCTGATAGCAGCCCAGAAAAGCACACTGCAAAGACTTTCCAGACTATTAAGGATATGAAGGAATCTTTGAAATTAGGATTAGTAGAAAAAAAGAAATAAGGTGGCAAATTAGAATTTTCTGGGGAAAAAAAGCTTGTAAAGTCTTGGAGGAAGGTTGGAATTCTTGTTGCCAAAAGCTCTTGACAAGTTTTGGAAAGCAGTAATACTGTGCCACTTTGTGTTGGGGAATGGCTGGAAAGGCTGATATCGAATATAGGCCCTGGTCTTCTTCTCATGAGTAATTAAATATGAGTGTCTGGGGTCTGGTTGCTTAGAGGAAATCACCTTTGTAAGTCAATCACTTAATGAACAAATTAAAGGAAAAGGAAATGGCAGGAAGGGAGAGACCCAAGTGATGATACACAGTATTGTTTCTGTAGACTCAGCCTCATCAGAATCCTAGATGTTAAATCCCATAAATAAGCAAATCATATAAAACATAGCCCTAGCCTTCATATTAATGACAATTCAGGTTCGAGAGACAACTAGCTGGATTTTTTGCATTCTGCATGTCCGTACATCTAATATCTTACCTCCTAATATATTGATTCCAAATCTCACTCAAATTAATCTCACCATGGGGTGGCTAAATAGAGGAGATGTTTAGGCGAAACCCAGCCATTGACATAGAGAATTAGAAAAAGCTATTGATTCAGAGAATTGGTAAGAGGAAACATTTGAAATGGAGCTTAGCATTTACCAGTGATAAAGATTTGTATGCATTAATCTTCACCTTCTCTTTTATGTTTTTATGACTCAAATGAATGCTACCTGGGATATTTGTCTACATGGACATACATTAGTCAAATTTAGAAACTACTGCATTCACATTCTCAGAGTACAATTATATACTTTTTGCAATATTTCTTTATCCCAATGGACTTAGAAAAGCTGGATTTTCAAATCTACCTTAAATGCTCTGTTTCCCCGAAATTTTCAAGTGGAGTTTTAATATTAGCCCCTAATAATGTTTTCCAATTAACCAGCATTTTAACACTGAAGGAAGCAATAATCTAATGCTTTAACACTTTTTTAATTGAAAAGATTAAGAGAAAACTAATTACTTTGTCAACCGTACATTGTGTATTATTCTGAGTCTATAAATAATTTGTTCTATATTTTTGTTCAACACATGAGTAACTTTTTAAAAAGTGCAGAACATATAATTACCATTAGATATATTTTATGAGCCATGGAAATATTTGCTTGTGTATTTTTTAGATCTTGTTGTGAAGATTTATTAATTTTTCTTCTAGTATTTAAAAATATCAGGCCAGAGAGATGATATAGAGCTTAAGACACTTACTGGCCCAAGACTGATCTCTGGCTCCATCATGAGAGCTTCCTGAGTAAAGCCAGAAGTAGACACTGAGCACTGTTACAGTTGTTCCTCCCCAAAAGAAAAAACAAATATGTTTTTTTAATTATTAATAAATTTTTACTTTAGTTCCACAACTAGTAATGTGTAGGGTTTATTCCTGACTCTGCACTCAGGGATAATTCCTGGCAGTAGTAAAGGGAGCCAAGTAGGATGCCAGGATCAAAACCAGGTTACCTATGTGCAAGGCAAGTGCCCTACTCACTGTATTATCCCTCTGTCCCACCTCTCACAAAATGTTTTAAATTTATTTTTACTAACTCACATACACTTTACAAATCCCATATCTGTGCTATAATAGAAAAAAAAGCACAAACTTAATTTTACTGGAATAAATTATTTGGAGATATTTATTCTGGGATCTTCTTTTTCTTCTTTGCGGAAGGGCACACTCTGAAGTGCTCAGTCCTCTGTTTGGAAGCAGACTGTGACTCCTGGCATTATTCAGGGTACAATATGTGGTTTCGGGATTTGATCACAGTGAGAGCTACGGTGACCACAGGCAAGGCAAATGCCTTCCTTCCTGCACTATCTCTCCGCTCCAGCTTTCAGGATCATCTCCATTTTTACTTTGCTATTTTTCATCTATCAGTATTCTGCTTCACAACTATGATCATAAGAGCCAGTTCTCATGGCTGTCAACTGAAAATCTATTGAATTATCCTTTCAGGTTAATTTTAACCACTTTTGTCCAGTTTCCCTTGCAACACAAATTATTCAATGAAACAAATATTTACTGGAGACCTACTACTGTGCCAGGCATTATTTTAAACATTGGGATTACTAAAATAAACAGACACAAAAATTCCTGAATTCATGTTATCTGCATTAGGTGTGTGAGACAGATACTAAGAAGTAGATTCTATGGTACATGAAAAGTGATGTGTCATAAAGAAAATGAAAGAACACTAGGAAGGTGAGTACTAAAATGTCACTACCACTTTTAATCAGTTGTCAAGAATATCTTGGTGAGTAGGTGAGATCTGAGCTATACTTTGATGGGGTTATTGGAACTCACCATGCAAGTCTTGAAGGATGAAAGTGCAATGATTTCATATGTTCATACAGAAATACATTGAAGTGGCTGGAGATTCAGATAAGGTAGTAAGAACAGCAGAGCCAACATTAGAGATGGGGTGGAGGGGCATTGCAGCCATCAACAAAGGTCAAAGGTTGACCCAATGATGGAAACATTAAGCACAGCATTAGCAAAGGGCTATTGTCCAAGGACATTGGGCCAACAGACAATACACATATTAATCACTCTTAAAAATCAGCAACAAAAATCAATATCAAAATGGTGAAAAGAACTGAAAAGATACTTCCTCGAAGACATACAGATGGCCAAAAAATATAAGTGCTCCTTGTCACAATAACAGAGAAATGCGAATGAAAAAGATAAAAAGAATAGAAATAGTTGTGAATTTGGCAAAACAGAAACCTCATCTAATAAAAAGGATTTAATGAGAAAGGAACTCACTTCTTGATATCTCTCTCAATGATCCCCCAAAATGAGTTTGAAAAGATATTTGCACTGCTATAAATAACAGTGCTGTTCACAATAAGAAAGATATGGAAAGAACCCAAGTGTCCTAGAACAAATGAACAGATCAAGGCATTGTGGTATATTTACACAATGAAATACTACTAAGCTGTAATAAAACATGATATCATGCAATATGAGGCAAGATGGATGCATGAAGAAGGTATATTTGAGAGAAGTCAGTCACAGGGAGGAGTGACAGACACAGAATGACCTCTCTCATGTGTGACCCAAAGAAGCATATTAAGGGGATAGCAATGACCACTGGTAACAGATCCCGAGAGACACCTAACAAAATTGAGTTTGCCAAAGTAGTGGGGTAAGGTGGAAAACTGGTACTGGAGGTGTTGCTAAAGAGATTCTATCTGCCTCTCAGCAGATATCCTGTTGTAATACTGCACCCCTGGAGCTCTATTATTGACCATATTGAATATCATGGTATATTAAACAATTTAAGAAAAACAAGAATTAGTTGGAATGGGATGTGAGGTGTGAGTGGATGGGGGTGTTAGAGATGGCTTTGGGCTTTGGAAACTCAAGGGCATGCCTTTTGTCTTCTCCGTGCTTGGTTCAAACTCTTTCTTACTGAATTAGGTCAACAGAACAAACTCATTTACTTTCATTTGAATCTCACTTTTCTGAAATTCCTGACCCAGCTAATTGCATGTTTTTCTGAACACGCACTATTCCACATCCCCTAAGGCATGCAGCTTGGTTTCTTTTATAATGTTGTCCCAATTATACTACTTTTTATTTTTTTTTGCTTTTTGAGTCACACCCGGCGACACTCAGGGGGTTACTCCTGGCTCTGCACTCAGGAATCACTCCTGGCAGTGCTCGGGGACCATATGGGATGCCGGGGATCGAATTTGGACTGGCACAGGCCGGTGGCATGCAAGGCAAGCGCCCTACCCGCTGGGCTATCGCTTCAGCCCCTCAATTATTCTACTTTAAAATTAAAGAACCATGATTTACAACATTATTGATAGTTGAGTTTTAGGCATATATTCAGCACCAATCAAACTACCAGTGTCAACTCCCCGCCCACAGTGTTCCCATACTTCCCCTACCTCTACCCACATGCCATTTTGATGGACACATTAGAAAGTTAGGTGATTACAGCTCAGATGTAACGTTTTCAGTATTGTTGAGTCTGTGCTTTGGATCCCTCTCCATATATCACTCTCCCACATCACCAGCATAACCAGATCCCTGACCGCATTCCCACATATACCTATATACCTTCCTCCCTTGACTTCTTCCCTTCTCTGTCCTCCTCCCTATACACCAGGGTCAAGGCACACCCCTTACTCCATTACATCTCCTCTTCATTTATTCTGTATACTCCAGAGAAGTTACTTCACTTATCGATAATTACACTACTTTTCCAGTTTTCTAACTTTATAATCTACCACATAAAATACACATACATACATAATTTTAGAAGCCTGTAAAATACATATGCAGCAGAAATTATGTTGGAATTTGCATAGATTTATAGTTTAGTCTAGTTATACAAAAATTGATAATTTTGTATTTGTAATGCATTTTAATATTTATGAGATATTTATGTGTTACTTAAACAAAATATAAGTAATAACATATGTAAAATTATATCTGTTTATCTAGAATGTCCCTCCACTCATCCCCCAAATTGCAACTATGTAAGGGGCTGAAGAAAGCCATATTCATACTTAGTATTATTCTTAGTGTAGTAAATGCTACATGATGACAAAATTACAGAAACAGACTAGCATGATCTACTATCATTATATTTTTCCAAATTCAAAACATAGTATAATCATTAATCTCATGTGGTTGGCACTTTCGTTAGGAAAGAACTGAATTCTCTTGAAGTCGGATGATGAATTTTTCCCACAGTCAGAGCAGAGACCAGTTTGGAAATACAGCCTAACAAAACTCACCCTTCTTCCAGTGAAAGGAGCTTCCACTGGCAGGAGTAAGGGGTCTGCTGGGGTGGCAAAACCAGCAGGGAGTTACTTAAAAAGGGAGTGCCAAACTGGAGGGTTCTAAGATAGGACATTGTCTCACACTGATTCTTTCTTCTCACTGGAAAATCCCCACTGGAAGCAGGTTCAACCTAAGTCCCTATTTTGATAAACTTCCACAAGATGATAGCTGGAGATGAGGATTGGACACAAAAGCTACAGGGCAGTGAGCAGGGATCAGGAAGGTGAGAGTGGGAGAAGGTCTAAAAGTGAGGTAGAGGGCACTTTGAGCGTCTGCCTTCTTGTGTCCAGAACCATCTCTATGGCTGGGACTTGGGAAATGGCTTCACTGAATGTTGTGATTGGACTTTGGAAACTAAGCTTGTGCTTCACAACTGGTGGTGGGGGAGGCTGGGCTATTTTGTACATGAGCAGAGTAAGCCTTAGAGAGGGGCCTACATAGTTACACATCTATTCAAAACTATTTACCATGAGTTACTACAGTTTACTCTTTAGAAAACTGGGAGCAAAATCAATTACTAATTCACAGTCTCTTTTATCAAAGAGTTTACAATACACTAGGTGCTCTTAGAAATAGATATTAAAAATGTGATTATGGGCTAAAATGTAATAAGACTTTATACCTATATCTCCTATTTCATTTCTTTGGGCCACAAATTTTACTAGGGAAGTTACTGTATTTATTATGAAAGTAATTCATATTTGTTTAAATATACCAAAGACTCTATGTAGAACAATATAAAAGAACATTAAAAATGACATGTTACATAGACTAAATATCAATTCTTATTTTAGTTTTTCTTTATGTTATAGAGTGGTGTTTATACATTTTCCTTGTCCTGTCAAAATGATTGCTCTGTCTCATGAGATTAATAACTTTCCAGTATTTTATCATCTCTCATTTATTTCACCAGATCTTACTGATCAATGCTCAAACTTTCTCCTATTTTTATTATTCAAGAGTACAATGTGATTGAAATATGCAAAATATTTTTTCATTTTTTTTCTAATCATTTCCTTGATACTCAATTCTAATATGAAATTGACCAAAAATTTAAAAATCACATTTAAGTTTAAAAATATTGAACACTAGGGAAAAGCTTGAATGATAGTCGAGTGGGTAGGACTATCTAAATACCATCTTAGAATTGTGTTTGCCTTCATGTGGTGCCTTGGTTTTATCCTACACTGCCAGGGGTAACTCCTGAATTCAGAGCCAAGAGTAACCTCAAAGCATCACCGGGTGTGGTGGGTTCATCAGACATTTGTAAATATGTAAAATGAAATTAAAAAAAAGTAAGAACACATATGCAATTTGGAACTGAAGGATCTCATGGTATGTGAAGTAAGTCAGAAGGGGAAAGGAAAATGCCATATGATTCTGTGGAATGTAGAATGATGTGACATGGGATTGGAAGATACCATATGTGGATTTTCCCTACCAGAGAGAGAGACTAGAGCAGGACAAATATGGAGTAGGAATTAAGATGTGGCTTTCTGAGGATAAAATTGGGGCAAAGATGGACATGCTGGTTGTGTGGAGGTGGGGTATTCTTTATCTAAACCAACAGTCACATAAGTGTATGCGTGGGACTCAAATTACAATTACAGTTAAATATAAAATGTTTGGGGCCATAAGCGATAGCACAGTGGGTAGGGCATTTGGCGCCTGAACACGGCCCGCCCGGGTTTGATCTGCAGCATCCCATATCGTCCCCCAAGCACTGCCAGGAGTAATTCCTGAGTGCAAAGCCAGGAAACCCCTGAGCATTGCCGGGGTGACCCCAAAAATAAAAGAAGAATCATAAAATGTGCCTGTCAAGGATGAGGGGGTGTAACTGGAGACAATGGTGGAGGAAACTGCAACCGGGGACAGAACTGGAGCTGGAACACAATAGGCCTGAAATTCTATTGTTTACAGCTTTGCAAATGATGGTGTCTAAATAATTGTTTGTAACTTTGGTTTGGGGCCATACCTAGTGTTAATCAGGCTTCCTTCAGGGCTTCTACCCAGTGACCATCCCTGGTAGGGCTTGGGCGCCACATGGGGTGCTAGGGATCACACCTGGCAAGGCTAGTTCCCTATCTCCTGTACCATTTCTTTGGTTTTAAATAAAATTTAAGAATAAAGTAGACTATGAGAGTAGGAATAAATTTCAACTTAAGTTCAACTTATGACCATGTGAAAGAAAATCCAAATTCTGATCTTTTCTAATTGTTAGCAAGTTTACGGTACAGAATAAAATTTCTCTTTATTATATGACCAATCATTTTTTTCTACTGCTTTGGTGTTTTGCACTTACAGAGAAAGCCATCTTCTGAAAGTTTGGATCCTTCTTGTATAGGTTTGAATTTTGTGTCTTTGACTATCAATACTTCAAATCAAAGTTTTAATGCTAAGCTTTAGGTTATGAGTTAAGTTTCAGGTCTCCACTGATACACTTTCTTTAATTACTAATATGAATCACGCAACACTCAAGACTTAAACATGCAGTCATCTAGAACTTCTTAATAAAGTACTTCCATGGACCCAGACAAAATATTTAAAAATAATATGTATACAAATAAATGTTTAATTTCTTTGTTGCTATGGAGTATGTGCACTTTAAATGTTTTTACAGACACAGTTATGACCAAGCATGCAGCAAACAGATTATTTTAGGACTTATTTGCATCTAGGTAATATCCCCACTTCTATTTTTCTCATCCAAACATTATTCTTTGTTTCCTCAAAGATTTAGCCATTTTTATATCCATTTCGGTAAGACTCTCTTAACAAAGCAAAATGCATTATAATGTCATGACAAGGTAATCACATTCATAGTGAAGTTGGCTTCTGGGTATGAGTAAAAAACTTTTATTTTGGTTTACATTGACACCTGGACTTTTGTTATCAAAGCACCTATAGGAAGTCTTCTTTGCTCATGCAAGGTCAAGGAAATAGGTTAGATTTTCTTCAAGCACAGCCAGAAGAGTGTGAATGTAAGGCATATAAGATTTCTCCACAGATATTATTGTAATTTGTCTCTGGTCTTTGCCTTATGTTGAAAAGAACTTCCTATGTACATAGTAATGGAATATGTTTGGATGTTATTAAGTATCCCCCTTTAAGCACCTTAGAAGCTATTACTGTTTTTTAACTTCACTTTATTTCTGATAAAAGTGAGAAAAAATCAACTGGGCTTAGTTTAGAGACATTATGTACATATAAAATTATGCACCACATGATGCTAGCTCTTGGATAAAACTCATTAACTTACTATTAGAAAGTTACTAAATTTGTTCCCAGTTTTATTGCAAAACACACAAAAATGTTGCTCTAAAGAATAATTAGCTATTTAAAAAAAAGAGAAAAGACCCGTTTGAAGAAAAAGAATCCCTACTTTAAAAGAAGCAGAGTTAAATAGTCAAATCTTTAGTCTCTAATCTCATGGTACTGGTATCATTCTTAAATAGTGTATAAAGATCAGAACAAAAGAAAGTGTAGGTAGAGTTTAGAGAAATACCAGGTAGGTATTAATGACATACCTTATGTATCACCTTTTATCTCTGATTTAGGAAAGGTAGCTGGGGAGTGAAAATGAAAAAGAACTGGTTTCATCTGTATGTACAGAGAGATTGGCCAATTATGTATATTGTCTAGATTCAAGACAATAAAAAAGATTGCTTCCTCTACTGATATGTTTAGCTATGATCAAGTGACAGGCACATTGTTGAAATGTAAATATATTTGAAGTTAAGTGAATAAGTGAAACAGAATCTACAGATATATATATATTAAAATAATCTGCATCTTTTGTAATCTGTAATGATTTCTGTAATGCTTAGGAGTTATTAATGAAAGTGGTTAAAAAGTTAGGATATCACTAATGTATTATGAAATAGAATGCATAGAATGTTTTATTTCTTCTGTACTGGTATAGCTATAATGTTGGTCTGTGGAACCTTTTATTCTGAAGTTATGTAGTTACTCCACTGGAATAACTACCACTGTTACTCAAATGACTGAGGGTCCAGTAGCTCTCCTCAAACTTTTCCTTTCCAAGTCCTTTTACAATATGTTGTACAGTGACCTGCTTCTAGTCTAGGTCCTGAGTCTAGTATAGATCAGGTGGCTTAAAGTCTTGACCTCAAGGTAAAGTTGAACTCTGGGGTCAGTGCGTGGAAGGACAATACAAGAGCCTCAGTTTAGTAAAGGAAAGACCACAGGTGAAGGATAACCCTAGGGTGCGATGTATTCTCAAAAATGAATAAAAGGGAAAAGAGGTTTATTGGCTATTTCATTTAGTATGATTCTTAAACTTTAGACTCTTCTAATAATCTCACTAAAAGTAGGTTGTGCAAGCCAGAGAGATAGTACAGGGTTTAGGACACTTCTCTACACACAGCCAATCCAGGTTAATTGTCTAGCATCACTTACAGTCCCCTAAGCACCACCAGGAATGATCTTTGAGCACAGCATCAAGAGTAAGTCCTGAACACCCCAGGGATAGCCCAACCTTCTACGCCAACATATGCATCAAATAACTACAGATTGCCTGAGCCCACTATAGATCTTATAAATCATAAACTCACAGGATGATGCTCTGAAATCTGTACTTCATTATAGATTTACTCAGACAATTATTGAACTAGGATTTAAGAAACAATGGTATATAAAGAACAAAATAAAAACCAGAGACACAAAAAAGAAATGAATAGGCTGGTGGTTTACAGTTCAGTGACAAAAACTCAAACATTTTCCCCCTGAGGTTCCCAGAAATACTTATAAATTAGCTGCCAAGTGACACAGTCTTCAGAGCAAACTTTTGACACGTTGCAGGAACCTAAAGGATCACACCCTATATCAAAGGGAAACTTTACAAGGATGAAAGCAAGGGTAGTACGGTATTTCTGCCCTGAAGTTTCTTTAACCAGAACTCAGACTTTCCTTTGACAACTAGCTATAAGCTACCTTAAGTATAACTGACAGGGAAGTGACAGTAGAAAATCCAACTCAAACAAAAGAATTTCCAAATAACAGACTGGTTTCTGGTTGTCTCTCACTCAACACAGTTAGGGAAGAAAAGCACAATGAAGGAAAGGGACATAAAACAAAAGACTGAAAGATTTGCCCAATTCCAGGTATTTTCCTTCAAACAAGTCTCACTAATGAGCAGTACAGGGTACTTCAGGTGAGGAACAGGCGTGGAACTCTCAATCATAATGCATCAAATGTTTGTTGAGTGCCTATCCACCACATAAGTCCTGACATGCAATTTGGTAGAAGCCAAACAAGCTTTTGTTTTTAAATGCAAACAAATGTCTAATAAGTCTGTTTCTACTGAATACTGCATAGACAGGGTATTGAGAACACAGGAGAGTTCTACCACCTATCCAGGAGTAGGGTTTTAAATCAGATTGGCATCACAGAATGTTCTCTGCAAAACATGAAATAAGCTGAATATGGAAGAAGACATCAATTAAATAGGTGGGCAAGTAAAAGGGAAATTACATTCCATGAAAAGGTTCATTTAAAATACAACTTGCCCTAAATATCTAAAGCAACTAGAAGGGATGTATGGGGAAATTAAAGGGAAATGTCGGGAACTAGATAGCATAATTTCTTGGAAGCTGTTCAGATTTCATACTCACACTGTGAGGGACCTATTGAAGGAATTTTGACTTGGGAAGTGAGGACGTCAGATTAGCGCTTTTGCTATTTTATTCTATTAGATTAATGAAAAATACACTGAAGGCTTTCTGTCAGGACTAGAGGGGTCCCATAGTTACTCAGAAGAGAGCACAGCCCATGCTACAGTACCGCCTGGAGAGAAAGAGGCAATATGTATTCAAAAGACCGAAGATGCTGCCATTGGAGACTGGTTAGAGATGGAAAGTTTTAAATTACTGGCATTAGTCACTGGTTTGGTCCTAAACCACTTATCTTAATAGGTCACGCCAGAGGAAATAAAATCTGAGTGGAATAGGCAAAAGAATACATTGATTTTCAATATGCTGAGCTTGGTATATACGCATAACACACAAAAAATTGGGCTGTTGATACAGTTACCAACTATATATTACATTCCTATTGTGTTCTTGTCATTGTCCATTAGGCAATTAAATGGATGTAGGGTTTATTGACCAAGCAGTAGAGGCAAAAGGACTTTTCAACACATAACTGGAAAATGAAACCATGGTTTAGGGCTTTGAGGCTAGTGGATACTTAATAAGAAAAAAAAGCCATAGGAGAAAGCTCTAGTGGAGGTTACCACTGCTGAAAGAGAATGGAAGATGGCAGAGAGAAACAATGGCTTCCATCAAACTCAACCAAAGTGAAGAGTTTGTTGAGTGAAGATAAAATGAAAAGTGTTATAATAAGACAACTTAAATAGAGATTCTCCATTTTCGTGGTTGCAGGGAGAAAGGTACCCTCATCCATTGTTGCTGGGAATGTCGACTGGTCCAGCCTTTTTTTTTTCTTTTTGGGTCAGACCTGGCAGTGCTCAGGGGGTTACTCCTGGCTCTACACTCAGGAATTATTCCTGGTGGTGCTTGGGGACCATATGGGATGCCAGGGGATTGAACCCAGGCCGGCACAGGCCGGCCGAGTACAAGGCAAGCGCCCTACCTGCTGAACTATCGTTCCAGTCCTGGTCCAGTTTTTTTTGGAAAACAATATGGACATTTCTCCAAAAGCTAGAAATTGAGCTCCCATTTGACCCAGCACTACCACTCCTGGGAATACACCCTGGGAGCCCAAACACAGCAGAAACACCATTTGCACTTCTGTGTTCATAGCAGCATCACAATGGCCAGAATCTGGAAACAACCAGAGTGCCAGAGAACAGATGACTGGATAATTCCATTGTGTACATCTACACAATGGAATATCATGCAGCTGTTAGGAAAACAAAGTTATCAAATTTGCCTATAAATGGATGGACATGGAGAGGATCATGCTGAGTGAAATTAGTCAGAAGGAAAAATACAGATATAGAATGACTGCATTCATTTGAACTGCAAAGAACTGCAAACTGTTCTATGCGGGATGTAAAAAACATATGATACTAATATCCAAGGCCAGGAAAAAAACGTGCCAGGAGGACTTGTCATGGTTGGAATTTACCACAAGTGTGTAGGAGTCAGAGTTTAGGTTAGACAGAGAAGATATCAGTGAGCTAATAATTGTTGGAAATGGTGACGCCAGGCTAGAACTGAGTATTGAACTTAGGCAAACGGATATATCTGATAACCCATAAGTACATAAATATGAGTTTTGCAAGCCACAGTGTATAAGAGAACTGGGAAAGAGAGAGAAAGAGAAAGAGAGAGAAAGAGAGAGAGAGAGAGAGAAGAAAGGATAAAGGGCTTGCCATGGAGGGCAGGCTGAGGAAAGGGGAATGGAATCTGGGGACATTTGTTGTGGGAAATGTACACTGGTAGAGGGACTGGCTTCCTTCGATATTTTACTCTAGTAGATATATGGAAGATAAACTGAAGACTTTCTGTCAGGACTAGAGGGTTCCCACAGTTACTCAGAAGAGAGGACAGCTCATGCTACAATGCACTCATAACTTAAACCCAGTCATGAACAGCTTTGTTCAGTTTTATATCTCATGGTGTTATAATAAAATAACAACAACAACAATAATAATAAAAAAGAAATCAGCCATTATTATGAATTAGGACCAATTTGCCACATGTTTGGCTACCAGTGTGTTGGAGGACACACCCTAGTGATATCTGTGACTTTGCAGCTCAAAGCTATTTGCATTTTCCTTGGCCAGCCCCTTATGCTAATCAGGTCCCTCTGTATGAATCACAATGCGAGATTGGGGACAGGATTGGAAAAGGCAGTTTGATTTTTAAACTTGGAATAGCATTATAATTTCTATCATGATTTCCATGCTAGCTAGTTGGGCCATTTTTCTCATAATCCCCACAAGCCCCTGTTGCAGGACTCCTCTAAGAGCCTCTGCATCTGCCCTGGATTGCCTCCTGTAGGTCACTTCATAGATAAGGGGGTAGTCTAAATGTAGCAGTTTATCTGACCATGTATTCTGTACTGGCTGGTATAAATATTCTCTCATGCTACCACAATCATCGTGGGACTAGCTAGATTTTACCAGCATATTTGCCTGGCCACATTGGATCTCTAAGTAATTAGACCAGAGAGAAATGCTGTTTGCCTCCAAGCAAGCAAGCATGGCTCCCTGATAACTCAAAAGCAACTAAAATACAAAACTACCGTGAAGTAGACAAGACTCTTGTGAAGGCTTGGAGAAATATTTAACTGGCATTAGTATTAATCTTTGGTACACAGACATGCCATCTCAGAAACTCCCTTCTCTACCCTATAAAGGCATTTCCAGGCAGATCTTGGCTCAAAACATTAGCATATAATAGGGCCTAGGTGAGGTGCTGGGAGAAATTACCTAAGGGCATTTGACCCTTCCTGCTTCCCATAATAGTGGGAGGTCTGAGTTGCAAGGGTATAAAACCAGCCTGCTTCCTCATCTCTCTCTCTCTCTCTCTCTCTCTCTCTCTCTCTCTCTCTCTCTCTCTCTCTCTCCCCTTTCGGGGCTCTTTTGGGACTCACACTCTTCTTGGGAGTCTTGTCTTTGTCTCCTCTTTACAGGGCCTTTACACGTGGTGGCCGCCATCTTGGCCTACACATGTCTGGGGTTCTAGCCGGGAATCCTAAGCACCGGGTTTCTCCTATTGCTGATTTGTTTGTCTGAACCTGTGATAAGTAAAGCCTTTTAAAACTGTATCGGATTCCTGAGTCTTCACCCATTACCCACTGGCTTCTGAGGTAGAAGGGAACTTCGCTTCCCGGCACTGTTGGGGGACCTCGGCGGCATCCCCGACAAGCCCCCATGAGGGACATCTAGAATTTTACCATGTCGAAACCTGACCACCTTGGATCCTCTATTAAGAAATAGCTCTGCTAAGATCTAGGAAGGAGTCACCCTAAGTTTGCCTCCAGGCAAGCAAACTTGACTCTCAGTAAAACCAAGGGCAGAGCACCCAAAATTACTCTGGAGCAGAATAGAAATGGACCTTGTGGGAGTACAGAGAAATACATCTGGCTGCATGAAGTTCAGGGTCTAAAATTATAATAATATTTTCCCATGTATTAAACCCTGCGGTATTTTTATTCTTAGGTATTTTTTCTCCTCTCCACACATGTTTTGCATAAGAGTTGACCTGAGAAGCAGGGACTCAGGCCCTGGCATTAGCATATATATGGAGCTGTACCAAAGGTGTGGCCTAACAAGCTTCTGCACCTAGATGTTTTATTTTTTAATCTTTGATGATGCAACCCTGGTGGGGAGGAAGTTTTTCCATCTCCCTAGCCTTTGGTGGGTTTGGGGTGTATAAAAGGTGCTGGGAAGAAGAAAATAGTTTCCATCTTGGTGGAAGATCTCAGCCTGTGCACATGTCTGTGCCCAGTTTGGCCAGAAACTAGAGGTTTGAGAGTTTCCCCTGTTTGGATTGTAAAAATAGAGTTTGTTTAATTATCAGTGATAAGTAAAAGTCTTTTGGAACTGTACTGAATTCATGGTCTGTCCATCTATTGCCGGCCGTTGCAGTAAAAGGGAAGTCGTTCCCTGTTACTGTTGGGGAATCCAGCCTTCCCGACGCCAGTGGAGGTCATTCCTGGGAGCAGACATGGTGCAGTAGGGAAAGTCGAAGCCATACTGGGGCCAACAGGCACGAGAAGGTGGAGAGCAAAGATGGGCAATCTCTGAAGATTACTTAGCTGCATTTATAAGAAACACTGACAAAGAATAACAGTTTTTTTTTTTTTTTTTAATTTTTTATTATGCCACAGTGAAACATACAATTACAAAGGTGATCATAATTGGTTCTTGGTAATACAGTATACCAGCACCCATCCCTCCACCAGTGCCCCATTTCCACCACCAATGTACCCCACCCCTCCTGCCCACCCCCATGCTGCCTTAATAGCAGGTACCCCAGTTTCCTCTCTTTCTCTCTCTGTCTCTCTCTCTGTCTCTGCATCTCTCAGCCTCTTATTTTACACATTGTGGCTAGCCCTGCAGGTATTTAGAGTTTATCACTTAAGTCTCTTTGTGTATATTCAATGGTGAGTCTTAATCTGCCATTACCATTTCCCACATTTAGTAAAACACTGGTATCTATTTATGTCATATTAATGAATGCAGTCATTCTATATCTGTCCTTTTCCTTCTGACTAATTTCACTCAGCATGATAGACTCCATGTCCATCCATTTGCAGGTAAATTTCATAATTTCATCTTTTCTGACAGCCACATAGTATTCCATAGTGTAGATGAACCACAGTTTCTTTAGCCAGTCCTCTGTTCTCGGGCATTTAGGTTGTTTCCAGATTCTAGCTATAGTGAATAGCGCAGAGATGAATAAAGAAGTACAGATAGTGTTTCTGCTATGTGTTTTTCGGTCTCTAGGGTATATTCCCAGGAGTGCTATTGCTGGATCAAATGGGAGCTCAATATCTAGTTTTCGGAGGAATGCCCATATTGTTTTCCAAAAGGGCTGGACCAGTCGGCACTCCCACCAACAGTGGATCAGAGTCCCTTTTTTCCCCACATCCACGCCAGCACTGGTTGTTCTTGCTGTTTTGGATGTGTGCCAGTCTCTGTGGTGTGAGATGGTACCTCATTGTTGTTTTGATTTGCATCTCCCTGATGATAAAAGATGAAGAACACTTTTTCATATGCCTCTTGGCCATTCGAATTTCTTCTTTTTGGAAGCTTCTGTTCATTTCTTCTCCCCATTTTTTTGATGGGGTTGGCTGTTTTTTTCTTGTGGAGTGCTACCAGTGCCTGATATATCCTGGATATTAACCCCTTGTCAGATGGGTATTGGGTGAATATCCTTTCCCACTCTGTGGATTGTCTTTGTATCTTGGTCACCGTTTCTTTTGAGGTGCAGAAGCTTTTTAGTTTTATATAATCCCATTTGTTTATCTTTGCTTCCATTTGCTTGGTCAGTGGTGTGTCATCTTTAAAGATACTTTTCGTTTCGATATCGTAGAGCGTTTTTCTCCTATGTTTTCTTCGATGTACCTTATAGATTCATGTCTGATGTTGAGATAACAGTTTTCAAACACATGGCCTGAAGGCCACATCCTTACATTCCGCTTCTGACAGTCCTATTCCTATCATAATGTTAGCTTGTAAATCATGCATTACACATTAAATCCTATGCTGAGAATTCTGGGAATCTAATAGAAGAGGAAAGAGATGGAAGGAGGAGCACCATGGTAACAGCTACTCCCATAATATAGCTACCTTTCAGGGATCTGAAAACACCCGAGCGAGCCTCCACTTCATGACATGCATTTTAAATTGGTCACAAAACCAAAGTCCTGATAAGCATTAGTCTTCATATTAACCTCTTCTTAGGCAGAGATTAGGTCACTATCTCAGACCACACTGCTAGTGAGAGCAGAGAACTGAAATTCAACTCAAGATGCCATTTTTGAAAGGTCAAAGAATTGACTATTAGCCATTGAAGTTTGCTGGAGACTTGAAGGGCATGAGTTTATGGTCCATGTGCCCAATCCCACCTCAACAATTGCCCATCTTGTATTGCTTGCAAGTCCTCAGATGGTTCTAGCACCTGTTTATTGACCTTAACCACACTGACAATGTTTACTACCAAGCAAAGTCTTAAGTGGATGCACTGAAACTGGTGGAAGTCCCACATTACCTTCTAATTTTTTGCTTTTTTTGTGTTACACGTGGTGATGCTCATGGCTTATTTGCTCAGGAATTACTCCTGGCGGTGCTCTGGGGACCATATGGGATGCCAGGGATCGAACCCAGTCGGCCACATGCAAGGCAAATGCCCTACTCGCTGTGCTATCGCTCTGGCCCCCCATGTTACCTTTTACAATTGTTCGCTACCCCAGTCTGCAAAATAGTAAGTAGAACAAATCAATTCTCACAATCCATCTGGAGAAGGGATAAGGGGCATTCTCCTTATGAGGTCTGAGCCAGACTCATATAAATTGGATCTTTTTGTTGGGTTACCTTTTGTCCACAGCCCTCTCCTACTCAGCAGGTGTCTCTCTCCTAACCAGGTGCAGTGACTTTCCAGCCTTGGGTTTTAATTGTAAGTAAAACGTTGCTTTTCTCTTTCCTTTTGCATATTCCTATATTAGAGCTCAGGAAGACAGTTAAGGCTATGCATCTGTCATATAGGAGTTAATTAACTCTGAAGTATTTACTCCTGGGCATTCGTCATATTTCCTAATACAAACCTCAGTTTGCCTGTAGATTGATTCTAGTTCTTCATACTACAAAAGAAGGGGCCCACTGTGGGAGTTCGACAGAGTCAGGGCAAGTCTTGAGTAAGGTAGCCTGGCCTTGACATGGGACAGACTTAGCATCATAAGCAGTATAATAAGATAAGAGCATGGTCGTGGAACAAAGGCTCTCCTGACCCAAAAATAAGCAACTGATTTCGGACCCTTTTGGGGTTAGGAAAAAGTTAACCTGGTCTGAGGACTGTAGTCTGAAATATATAGAGAGATGTCCCCAGGGGAAAGTCACCCTTTGCCATGAGTGCAAAGTGACTATTTTAAACTTAATCCCGGGTGTAGATAAATTTCTGTATCTCTTACCCTATTTATACAGAATGACTACCAATATTAAGATGACTGTTTACCAGCAAAGGAAAGGAGAAAATAACAAGTTTCCACCTCTGTCTTTTGCTGGTCTATAGTCCCTCTATCTCTGGGAGGAGGTTCCTGGTAGATTGCCCCAAGAAGGAGGGCTTTTATACCTTCTCATTGTTTCAGAATAAAAGCCATCCCCTGGGACAGGAGCGATAACCCAGCGGGTAGGGCCTTTGCCTTGCATGTGTCCTGCGCTGGCCCAGGTTCTATCCCATATGGTCCCCTGAGCACCGCCAAGAGTAATTCCTGAGTGCAGAGCCAGGAGTAACCCCTGAGCATGCCGGGTGTGACCCAAAAAGAAAAAAAAAACCCAACCCCTCTTGCAACTCCCAGCCCCCATTCTTTTGGGAGGAGATAACTAGCAGATTTGACTTAGGAGAGAGGAAAAAGAAAAGGAGAGTAAGATTAAAGGAGAGAATACTGACTACCAAGAGCAAAGAAAATTAGAGAATAAAGGAGAGAATTTGGAGTACAAGAGCCTGTGTCCTGTTCCTTTGAATATCAGTTGGGTGAATGGTCTTTGGCCCGAAAGCATGAGGGGACCGTGCTGAACCCCAACATTTCTGGACACAAAAGATTCATTTGTTAATTTTGTCTTTCTCCAAAAAGCATGGCATAAAATAAGTAGCAATTATTCTGGTGAGAAAAAGTTTGAACTGAGCCTTAGTGCTAAGTCTTTTCTGACTTATAACTGTACAGGTTGCAAGATACTTTATACTAGTTGGGACTCTAGTGTTTTAAGGGCATTTGTTAGGTAATCTACGATGTTACATAAAAAGTTGGGGAAGAAAGAAAGTAAAATTAAAGAAATTGATACATCTGTTCCATTTAAATAAATCTCTTTGCTCTTTCGCATTGTTTCTGTCTCTTAAATCCTCTCAGATTTACAACTGAGTGTTGGTAATTGCTGGAAACAGCCACGAATTTTACAGAATAATTGGCTCTATTTTAAGACATGCATTTTAGTGTGTAAACTACATGGTGTGGCTATAAAGTAATAAAATAGATTTTTGTGTGTTGCTTCTGGAAATCAGTCTCATTATTTTTATTCACATATTGTGTAGATGTGTGAGTGAGGCAACATTTTATAGTTGGAAGGTCCTCTATAGTTTTTAGAAGTTACAAAATAATACAATTAATTGCTTGAATTTAGTCATTTTGCACTGGGCAAATATTGATTTCTTTCCCAACACCTTTAATTTCTAATGGAGCTTGAAATTAACTTTGGATTTTAATTCTATTTTATTCTGGGCTTGCACATCAGGCCATTAATAATGTCAGGAGAGAGTTGAGGGAACTATTCTGAGCCAGGAGCCCAGGGTGAGTGTGTACACTTGAGATTCCAGCCTTGATAACAGAAAAACATTTGAGTGGAAATGAATATAGCAATGCTATTGTATGAAGGAGACTTCCAATCAATATCAGTTAACTTGAAACACATCAGTCTCTGCTCACCTACTGGTTTACATTATTTTGTGTGTGTGTTCCTGTGCTTAGATCAGACAAGATAAAGGAAAGGTTTCTTCAAACACTGCCTTTAAAATAGACTTTTCTGACTCATAAGGAAATTGTCTACCCTACATATAAATATATGTCCATATTTACATCAATGTTGTTACATGAAAATGAACAGTAAATTTTAAAATATTTTAAATAAGTCTTTGAGAGGTATAATCACTTTTGATGATGTTTCATGCTGTCTCCCGAAATGTAGTGATTGTAATAAGAGGGTGCTGAGCCCCATGAAGACCTCTATGACATTTAGAACACGGAGTTTCTTGGTTTTCCTCACTTGCTCCTACAGTAGTTGTTTTAGAGTAAAATATATCAGGAGACAAATATCAGGAACGGTGGGAGGGTTTTAAACTACAGATTCTAGTATCAAACCATCTTTTCCAGGCCCTTTTCAAAACAGCTCTACACACCTGCAATTTTTTCAGGAAGAGCTATGACCCTCTGCCAGTCAGAGATTAGCCTGGCAAAATATACAGATTTCATAATGGTTTGGCACTGCCATGTCCTTTGAACTTCAGGTTTTAATTGGCAAAATGGGACAATCCTATCATCCATGGATGAAATTTTGAAGAAGACATGAGTGAGTAAATGCAAATTCAACAATCAACATACTTCCTCCATCATTGCTGTCAATGTCCTTCCAAAACTAAAGATCTGATCAAGGAATAGCAATTCCTGGCTGCACATATTAAAACCAAATACAGTATAGGAAAAGCTGACTTTTGCCTCCTCTGATTTTCATTCTGCAGGAAAGACTGTAAACAAAACATTTGGGGGACAAAAGGCAAATAATGTCTAAATACTAGACAATATTTGAACTTGAGCCGTCAGAGAATTTGCAAAATGGAAAGGGACTATGAATAGGGTCTTACAGATCCTATAGATCATCAAGTCTGAGAATGGTGCAATGTGAGAAAGTATTTGGAGGATATAAAGGAGAAGAAAAGAGAAAGGAGAGGGCAGGGAGGCATTTCAGGACTCCACATAGGGACAGATAAGAATGCTGCAGTTCAGCGACTTATACTTCAGTCTACAAAAGCCTCTATCAAGAGAGTTGGGTAGGGGGGACACTGATTCAAATCTTGAAATCCTGTGCTTTCCAAGCATTCCAGGTGCAGCTCTGGAGGCTCCTGAGCACTGGCAGGTTATGTTCCTCAGCACTGCCATGTGTTCCACATACTCTCTGTGGATCCCCACCTCAGTAGCATCTCACGCCCAGAGATTTGCACTGAATCCATGGCCTGATATTCAGGCAATCATAAGAAGGTCCTCGGCAATCCTCAACATGCTTTAGGAGAATAAAAATTAAAAAAAGTAGGAAATGAGTCTTTGTGGATCTAAGTAGTGAAGATGAGCCATATGGGATTGGCACAGGTCTGACATTCAATGACTGGTTCTCTGCAGGAAGACTCAGATACATAGACTCAGAGACAGAGTGCAAAGGTCAGGAACAGCTGGCAGAATCCCAACCCTCTGCTAGAAGGGCCACAATCGGGGTTGTCTTCTTTTTTTTTTTATTTTTGTAGGTCATATTCAGTATTGTTCAGAGGTTATTCCTGGCTCTATGCTCAGGGATCACTCCTGGTGGGGCTCCAGGAACCACGCGAGATTCCAGGTATTGCTGGGTCAGCTGTTACAAGGCAAGCACTCTCCCTGCTGTACTGTCTCACCTGCCCTGGGTTGTCTTCTTCAGAGGCTCCTGGCGCATCTTCCTGTGCTTTGCTTTTTTCATTGCTACTCTCCAGAAAAGTGAGACAATGAATTCCAGACACCGTTGAGACTCAGTTTACTTCATGCTGGGGTTTGTTTTGTTTGTTTTCCTGGATCTAGATCTCTAAGTGGTGCACAGGAAGCTTAGGGCCGTTTCTGGCAATTCTAGGTTACCTGAGTTGACATTTCGATGTGAGGACCCAAGAGGCGATGACTGCTGCATTGGCTTGGCGGTGCCAGGGATTGCCTGGGTCACCCCACAATTCTCTGGGACCTCAGGGACTCCCAGCCCTGTTTGGGAACCTTGAGGTACCAGTGACTGAACCTGGGTTGGCTGAATGCAAAGCATGCTCCTTAACCTCTGTACATTTCTTTGGCTCCATTGTAATAAAAAATTTGTTATTTTGGGGCAAAACTCAACTATGCTCAGGGCTTACTCCTGGCTCTGTGCTTAGGGAATCGCTCCTACTTGGGCTTTTGGTGCTTGGGATTAAACCTGTGTGAATTCAAGCAAGACTTGTGCCTTCTCCACTGTCTGTCTCTTCAGCCTCAGAGTGGGCATTTTTTAAGGGAAAACTGTTTTAAAAGGAAACTGCTACACAAAGCACTCCATCTCTTAGTGTTATCTGTAAGGAAAAACCAATTGCCCTCTTTCAGTACCATCTTTGTGAGACTTCTCTGGGCATTGAGTCAAGTTAAGTCTTTGTCTCAGAGTTCATCAAAAGATTTAAGAGATTATTCTATGGGTTGACACCAAAGCTTCCTCCTCCTGCTTTACTAAGACATCAAGGGACTTGACATCAAGAACATTCTCAAGTGAAAGAACTGAAAGTTATTCTCTTACTGAAAACAGAAAATATCTTGGTATTAGACCCTGTGCCCTGCCAAAACTCTTCACCATGTAGGCCAAGGGCTCTGAAGATCAGAGTTTGAAAAACACACTCTACTAGCATGCCATCATGGACTTGAGCACAATTAATGTGCCACTGCTCATATTTTATAAAATGCTTACCAGGTGCTGAATGACTTCCATGTGAGGTGGCCACTGGTGGCAAAGGCGGAAACATGTATGAAGAGGACTTTTGCATATGAGCACTGGTGCTGATCTATCTAGGACAAGAACCTCCAACATGTTTATCTCTGTATTGTTAATGATTTGTACAAAGTCTGACTGTTCTATTTTGCATTTGCTTTTATCAATGTACACATTTTTTGTACTTTTGTCAATTTCGATGAAATTATTTTTGCTTTTTTTGTGACCATATCAGCTGTGTTTGGAGATTACAGTTGCCTCTGTGCTCAGGTATCACTCTTGGCAGGGCTCAGGGAACTACAGTGGAGCCAAGGATCAAATCCTGAGTCAGCTGCATGAGGAGGAAGTGCCTTATGCACTGCTCTGTTCTGGCTTTCCGACTCACTGGTTTTCTTTTCATTTTGTTTTCCTACTTGTCAGTTATCTATTTTCACATAGCACTAATCCAATTACACAAAATTATCCAGCACTTTGTCTTTTTTCCTTCTGACTTATCTTGCTTCACATAATATCCATAAGCTTCCTCTCTTTTTTGTGAGTGGCAATATTTCATCTTCTTTGCATTTATTTCATTGTATAAGCATAACACATTGTTTGGAATCTAGTTATGTAGCTACAGGCATGTTATTTGAATCTATATCTAAACTACTGTAGATAACAGCAATAAGAATTATGGTAGCCAAAACTTTTTTGGAGGTGGTTTTGAGCCATACCCTGTGGTGCTCAGGGATTATTCCTAGCTCTGTGCTGAAGGATCATTACTAGGGATGCTTGGAATTCATCCCCTAAAACAAACAAACAAAAAGAAAACAAGGGTGGGATTTACTCTTAGGTAAAAGAGTTTAGTTAGAATGCAAAGGACTTGCCAAAAAATGCAAGAAAGAATAATGTAGCAGGAGGGAATACAAGAGAATATCTGCAGGCTGCAAAAAAGGCTCCAGGCAAGTATCAAATAAGACTCCTTAGGGTTTTTCAGTTGCATGGAATAGATGGGCAAAAACAGAATAGAAAACTGCTAGGACTTTATACTTTAAGGGTACCTACCTACAGCTCTGTAAAGTATCAAGCCTCTGCTCTTCATTCACCTATTGAATGCTGATGTGCCCACTAATGGTTCTCTGATGTGCCCACTAATGTCTCTGTCAACAGTGGTTCCCCTGCTGGGAGCCTGGGGAGTGGGGGGTGGAGAGCAATCTTGTATGGAATAAATGACTGACCTGTGAGACCACTGATGGCTGCCCAGGAGACCTAGAACCTCCACAGTCCTCGAGTGGTTGTGTTTGTTTGTCTCATTCTCTATGACCGACTCCTGAAGGTCAGGTGTCAAAAGTACCAATCCCTTGACTTTAAAAAGGGAATCATATGTGGTCCCCAGGACTGAACCTTCATGCTAGGTAAACACATTGAAACCGCACTATCTCTCCAGCCTGGAACTGACCATTTTGGTTTAAAGATTCTATATTATTCCCCAAAGATTGAGCTACAGGATCCTTGGGAACTCAAGCTTTTTCAAAACTGGCAATAATTTTCATTTCCAGCCGCAACACAGGAAGGGTGTTTTTTGCTCTTCACATGGCATCCACAGCTGTTATTGTACCTCCCTGCCTTCTCCTCTCTTTGTAGTTGTGATGCTGAGTGATACACATATGTCTATGGTGGCTCTTTCCCAGAGGGTGAAAGGGGACGCCCTGAGACCAGATCTCAAAGAGTTAACAGGAGCACACTAAAATAGTGGCTGGGCTCTGTGAGTAGGCCAGATAAAGCCGATGGCCTCCCAACCAGATGTCATGGAGGAACCCTAACTATAACCCTGAGTAACATCCTGATATGGTGTGCACCCTGCACCTGGAAAAACCGCAAGCTTGTTGTACTGTAAAAGTTTCTTTTGTCCCAGAGTGCTATAAAAACTGTACTGTAACTCAGTTCGGGGCTCTTGGCCTCTAGCCTGTTTGAAGTTATGCTGTGAGCCCGTGCATGCTCGTCTCAATAAACCCCTTGCTTTTGCATTAGCCAGTCTCTTGGAGTCCTCCTTGGTGGGTGATCGGTGTCCTAATCCTAACATTGGCAGGCCCCAGTGAGATTTGACCTCCCTTTGCAGTCTCTGGTGTCAGTGAACTCAGGTCAGGCCGGATAACTAGTGCAGCTCTCCAATTCTCTGCTTGAGTGAATGTGCGTTAAATGTGTGAGTGAGTGAATGAGGCCCCACGGCTTCGGCTACGGGGTCTGATTGGGCCCCTAACCTGCGGTTCCGTGAAGTCCTTAACGGCTCATGGATACTTGCCTCTGAGGCAACCAGGCACAGGGATTATACATGTGGCCCAATGCCAAGGACATCTTAAGATCCCGTGAGAGGTCCAGGTGAGCAGCAGAGAGTTTCCCATCCCTAAATCTCCACCTATTCCCTATTCCTGCTGCTCCTTATTTTTTATTTCTGGAGAGTCTGTATTCTGTAATGGCCGGACCTAGCTATGGGACTCACACTTTTTGTTGTGATGCTTGCTGGGCACAGTAGTCTTTTAGTTCATGTGCTTGAGCCCTTTCTGTTTTAGACATTCACTAGGCCTCAGTGCTTGTGTGTGCTTAGCTTTGGTGCCATACTGCAGATGGAAATTATTTGCAGCACTGGGGTCCATAGCAGCAGAGCTTCCAGCAGACATACTGCCAGGATTGTGCTTGTCTCATGTGGTACCACCAGGGGTCAAACTCACAGCCCTGCTCTTGGATGGCTATTCTATTATGCTCCTATTGCAGCTTCATATAATAAGCCACTCGGGGCAGGAGGCAGTATCTAAGTGTGGTCTTAATTTTCATTTCACCATTTTGACTGCATATTTATTCTTATTTTAAGTCCAAGATAAACAAGGTTATCTTCCCAATGGGCAAGAATTCTATTTGTTGCATTTTGAAAATCAAAAGAAGTTCCTTGAGATTCATGTCATATTTTCCACAGGGCATCCTCATTTAAAAAGCATAAAGGAAAACATAGTTTCCTTAAACTAATCAATAGCAAGACTGCTGGCACTGAAATGATCCCAGCATGAAAATTATAGTTTGTACAGATTAAATCTGGTGGGCTTTTCTTTCTTTTTGATTACCACATGTGAAATTGACTTTAATTAAGTATCAACATGAACTCACTCCTTGACTAAGTAAACACATGGGGTTGAATTTAGGATCTCTTCTTAAGATGGGTGGTGCCTGGGAGATAGAGTGATGATACTAGAAAGAAAAAGAAAAGAACATTTTAAATGCCACTGAAGTCCTCATTCAAAGGCCCTCGGAGTTATTTTTAATATAGGAATTTGGGCTTTTTACTATGTATAAGGTCTTTCGATAGTTAATGTATATGTATGAAAGGTATGGAGAAATAATTGTTTTTAGGGGAAACCCTCAAGCCGTCTTTAGAGTCTTGTCCAGAGATTCTCAACCGATCTGGTTAGAGGTTTAAGGTGTGGGCCTAAGAATGAGCAGCTTGGGCCACTTGGGCCACAGATACCCTGGGCCACTTCAGATACCCTGGCCCACAGATACCCAGGGACCACAAGGGATGTACTCATTGGTCCTTGCATTGAACTGGGGTTAGTTTCATACAGGTCATAGCTTTAACCCCTGTACTGCCCCTGGGAAAACTAAACTAATAAACTATCTTCTAGGGTGGTAATAGCAGTACAACTGTTTCTTAATAATGTTGTGTACTCCTTTACTTCTGCCTTATGAATATACCATTCTGTGTCATAATTTTGGCTCTGAAAGTACAAAATTGCCCCCCAGATGTAAGCTGCAGAAATAAGATGGTGAAAATCACTTGTATTCAGTGAGTTGTGACCCAGGCACTGAGGCAAAACAAAACTAGTATGACAGGGCAGTTGTTGACATTTTGTCTAGAAACAAGATGGGAAGATGTCTGCTAAGTGGCAGATGCAGCAGCTAGAAAAAGGAGAATTTGCCCTGCCTGACCATGGCTCCCTTTGGTCACCCATCATGGATTCAACTCCCTTTCCCAAGCCCTGATTCACTTCCACAGAGGCCCTGCTGAGAGGTGGCACCTCCGCTCACAGCTCAGGCTTTACCAGGAGGGACTTTAATCTCAGAGCTTCCGGGACTCCTCTAGTCACTTAGGGTACTGCTCTTGTGTTCAGGAGTTTCCCACTGCTTGACTCAAGGGTTGATTAGTCCACATTCAGCCAATGCCTCAGAAGGCCAAACTCCATGACTGAACACTTTTCCCTGAGTTTAGGATTCTTTCTTCTCTTTCACCCTAATTAAGACAGATGACTCAAAGATTTTTATAGAAAGGGAAAGAAAATTCCTCCTTTTGTATAGTGCATTGACAAGATATGCACTTTCACCTAGTGATAGATAGCTTAGGACCTTTCAGAATAATCAAAAGGTTCTGACAAAATTTAGATTTTATACACTCAGAAAGCCAAGATCTATGGTACACACACCACAAAGGTGTCTTAGCATATAGTATTTCCTGAATGGCACCATGTCTTCTGATGAATACCAAGACTTACCAAGGTGGGATGCTTAGAATGTGCAGATATTAGCAAACAGACTTTTCTAGAGATCATACTTCACTATTATAATGATGCAATGAAGGTCCTTCTCCACAGCCACTATTAGAGGTATTCCTCACCCATTCTCACTGGAATTGCTTCATTTGGCCTAGACCAACATAAAATCCACTGCTTGACTTGGCAAGTAAAGCATGTTTAATGGATGCCTCAATAGGTTCAGATAGTGGCAAAGAGAATTATTTAGACATTTGGATGCCTGCTAATGAGTAACGACAGCAATTTAGTGAGTGCCAGAATTGCTTGGCATTTGGGACTGACATCTGTGAAATTCGGACAGGTCTTTCAGGAGTAGAGAGGGTATAATTTGTAGACAGAAACTACCATCACAGCTTTGGGACAGATTACAATACAAGGTCAATGAAGCATAAGACACTGGATCTTTTCCTCACTTCATTAATAAAATAAAGCGTAGGTATTTGTGTGTGTAGTACAGGGATTGAGCTCACTCAGGGCCCTACACAGCAAGGTCTGAATTGTAAGTACTGAGCCACACACTTGGCCTTTTATACATATTTAATTAAATCCATACACACCTATAGTATTCACAATTTACTTGGATAAACTAAAATATCTTCAGATCAGATGCTTTATAATTGTGTGAAGGCACTCAACTGTGAGACCAACTCCAAAAGTGAGTGATATTTCCTTGGAAACTCTTTTACTTTCCCAGGAAAACATCTGCTTTCATTGGCAATAGCCATCTCCAGCTAACATATCCAGAAAACTAGCTTCATTGGATGGATAACTTCCTTTCAGATACAAGTAATCTAAAGGGGCTGCTTCTCAATGTTCTTTCTGCCAAAAGGTGAACCAAGCAGAATGCATCCAGACCAAGAAAAAGTTTGTGTTCACCACAGTTGTTAAAATAAGATAAAAAGGAAACATTCATTTATCAGATAGCATCATATGAACTGTAAAATGGTCACATGATTAATATTTAAAGAATTTCATTCAAGGAGAACTTAGTCAATAAAACCAGGTGTAGAATTGAAAATGCATCATCAGGTAACAATTGCATGGTGATAGTTGAGAGAGTGTTGAAGGACAGAAAGATTTTATTTTATGAATTTAAGCTAACAAATCACAAAATAATCTTGAAATTACTTTTGTATTCTAAGTGAATTCATCATCAATTCACTGTTACCTAAGATTGTAGCTAACAACAATCTTAGGTAACAGTGATCTTAAGTAATCATCCTGGAGCGGGATGATGCCCTTGGGGCTATCTCACATGTGACAGTATGTATTGAGATGTTTTTGTGCCCACTTGAGCAAATCGATGATATACGGGAAGACAGTGATACAGTGATACCTAACATTGAATTGAGATAGCTGAGGAAAACTTTAGTGACAAAGATACTTTTGTGACTTTTGTGAGATTTTGTGACTTTTAGGTTGATTGTGAAAAGGACACCAAGAATTTGGATATTCTTCATAAATGCTCCCTAAACATTGAGTTATCTTACAAGTTCTCCCTTGATCAGAATAAAGTGATGATCCTAGTCTCTTAGGAGAGACTTGGCTGTAATTTATGAGTTAGTAGAGTCACAAGAACTCAACTTTCTTCTAAGAAAGTGTGTAAGTTGTTTCAATAAAAAAGTGAGAGAATCACACCTGAAGACATATCTGCCGTGACACTGAAAGTGCCCCATCCCTGGGCATGTTCACTCGTCTTCCCCACTCTCCCACTGTTGCCCGTTTGAGAGGGCCTCTGTCCACACAACACTGCATTACAGCCATTGCTACCCTCTGTGGAGAAGCTGTTCTTTTGATTTCACATCATAGACATTTCACACTGCATCTGTATCTTCCTCTACAATACCGACGGAAAGATACCATTATTCTTATTTCATTAAAATGAAACAGTAGTGCATTGTTCTGCTAAACCAATCATATTTGGAAAAGAAATTTCCAGGTATATCAATTTTCATGGGATAAACTATCCACTGTAACCTCATCCATGCTCTGAAAGTCAACAGCCTGTTCACACCACTTGTATAGGAACTCAAGTGGTTGAGAACTCCCAGACTGTAAAACTCTGAATGGGCAGCCCCTGAGGTGTGTGGATTCCGTGGTTGCCTCTCTCCCATTGTCACCATGACTCTCCACAGTCTACGTCTATTTTTACCCTTGATCTTCACTTCTACTGTTCATATCCTATCATCCCATATATTTATCTATACGCTCTCCCTGTGCCTAGCTGCTCACGAGGCACCTGGGAGAGATGGCAGGGTTCTAGCCCTGGCCTTCCACCCCAGCAGAGCCTCGCAACAAGCCAGATGACCCCCACTCCATGAGGGCTGCCATTTTCCACATCCGGACCTCCCTCTCCTCAGAACTCCATCCAGCAGATGAGCCTATCACAGCGGTTCATCAATAAATGATGTATTTAGAGGTGACTACAAGAGTATGCCACCCACATGGCATGCCTGGCAAGCTGCCCGTGTCGTATTTGATATGCCAAATACCAGTAACAATTATGTTAGGTCATTCCCATGACCTAATATAATGGTTTGAGGGCTCTTTATGTTCCTGGAGCAAGCAGATGCTCTTGGGCTCTACTAGCATGAGGCAGGACATATGGAGATGTTACTGGATCCCGCTCAAGCAAATTGATGATGAGCGGGAAGATAGTGACAGTGATAGTGACCTATTAATTATGACAAAATCACCAAAATCAACAAAAAAACTTAGGATAGAGTTTAGTTCCTTGTGGAATGCTCAGTCATCTGGGTTCATGTTTCCTGGCTGCCCAGCTTCCTTTTCCAGCTCCCTATTCCAAAACATAAGTAGACTCTTAGCTTTTTATTTATCCATACACTGTACATAGATCTGTGATAGTAAACATATTGATAATTCTTATGAATGAACTAATCCTGTATATTAAGTTTGCAATGTCAAAGACTTACAATAGAAATAGTGACTTAAATCAATATAAAAAACTGTTTAGTTGAGATATGTTAAAATAATGAAAAGAAAGTCACACAAACCACCACAGAAATGAGTCTTCAGATACCTTTAAAATTCTGACAAAAAACTCCATGATCCAGCAATACCACTCCTAGGCATTTATTTGAGGGATATAAAAACTCTAATTCAAAAGAATATCTGTACCCTTATGTTCACAGAAACATTACATAATATAGAAAACAGAACCAACCCAAATGCCCATACACAGATGATTAAAGAGGCTGATTTTGCAAACTTAATGGAGTAACTTTTATTTCTATTATTGATCACTTGATATTGAATCCGTTTATAATTTGCTCGGCGGGCCAGTAACATTTCATTGGACCCTATCACGTGCCATGTGCCAGTGGCATCTGGTTGATTGAGGAATATGAAGAGCCTCAAACCGTTCCTTGGGTTTATTTCGTTAATAGAACAAAAGTTGTGCTTATTGGGACAAGATGCAGTAACTTGAGGTATGTGTGCTAAGTGAAATAAGACAAAAATAAAGAGAATCACCAGTGTTTGATTCATATGTATAAGAGAAACAACTGAAGAAACACATGGGGGAATATGTAAGACGAACTTAGAGTCAGTGGACACTATGATGTTTAAAGGAGAAAGAGAAGGAAGGTTGGAAGAACTGGTGACTTGTTTGTGTGTGTGTGTGTGTGTGTGTGTGGTGTGAGGACTATTTTGATAGTGTTACAATGCTAAAACTTTGGTGGATGTTATGGTAAAACTCACACACATATTGAGGTAGAGCACTGTAATCCTGTTATCCGACAGTATTGAAAACCTATAACAAACATTTTAGAAAGTGAGAGAAATGAATATGCCTCTGTGATTTAAATAATTGGTATGATCTGTCCAAAACTAGGTTAATAAGAGAGATGTATACCTATAAGAGAGGAGAGACAACACTACTTTTATAATTTTCTTTTTTTTCTTTTCTTCTTGTTCTTTCCTTTGCTGGGAGTAGGAAGGGTTGCCACACCTAGGAATACTCAGGTGCTACGACCAGCTCAGTACTTGAGGATAATGTGGGGCTGAGGAATAAACCTGCTCTCCTGAATGTGAAGCATATGTTTAGCCCATTGAATTATCATTCTGTCCCTTCCCCTTTACTTTAGTTGAGTGATTTCAATTGCCTGTGAGATTTTCTTCTTTATTTTATAATTAAATAGGCCTTTTCCTTTTATCCTCTTTTCCTCTAACTAAATTTGGTGGGGATTTTCGATACCATTTTTCCCCCTTTCTTCAGCCTCTGAGGAAACAGTCATGGGATTCAGACTGAGACAGTATAATGAACATCCCTCCAGATCAGCGGGAACGTTGCCTAGCCTCTGAGAAGTCCAGGGGGCACCGCTCCTCTCTACAACAGACTTCTTTTTAATATGCATTTGCAGATGAACTTTTTGAAAACTTCCTTATTCAAAGAGCTAGATATATTTTTGAAACGATTGAAAGGAGTCTTTGCAAAACTGAAATTAAATCCATTATTTCTAAGCTTAATCTTTTCCATCTTTCCCAAGCAAGGCATGAAAGACGGGATTAATGGAAAATTGGGGCTGCCTTGGAGATGTACAGATCCTTGGGCTGTGTTTCTCCAAATGACCTGCACTATTTTAATCCAGTGTAATTTACTTGGTTGTAGCTGAAAGACAGAATGGCCTCTAAATCCCCTTCCAACATTTCTGCACAGGAAGCACTTTCTCATTTCTTTCCATCTTACTTTATCTGCAGATAGCAGGTGAGAATGTGTTAAGGAGCTGCTGGGATTATGGTTTCTTTTCTTAATAAGTGTGATTTCAGGAAGTGACACTTGTCATTTTCCTCTTTCCTTGAATACTTCAGTCCTAGTAGGAAAGTAATAGTTATATCTGAAGAATACACATGGACAGGCAAGGGCTTATTATATATTAATTGTGTATATTCTATTGAAAAATGCATTCTCTTGCTGTATCCACGAAAAATGCTGCTTTCTCATTCTGACTTAGCCCCAAAGAAAATAAGAAAAATAAATGAGCAAATAATTTGATGATAGTCATTCAAAATGTTTTATAATGAAAATAATTTATGATAATCTATCAACTATTTCCATATGATAAATTTTATACAACAGTTAGTTATAAAAAATGCTCAAAGTCTAGAACTACTTCTGTGGGACTGACAATTGGCAGTGCTTGGGGACTGTATTCAGTGTTGAGCATTGAATTTGTGCTGGCTATCTGCCAGGCCAGTACCTCAAACGCTCTAAGTCTCACCAGCTCCAGGTTTTGGATTTTTAATGAAACTATACATTGATTAGGATAGGGAGCATTTAACATTGCATCCTAGTATTCCTTCCGTTTTCCATCCTCTACCCCCACCTGAACACTCCCATAACCTCACCACTATCATTCCTCAACATATGATGGATG
This sequence comes from Cryptotis parvus, assembly GCA_021461705.1. Lineage (NCBI taxonomy): Eukaryota > Metazoa > Chordata > Mammalia > Eulipotyphla > Soricidae > Cryptotis > Cryptotis parvus. The sequence continues at coordinate 6,497 of JAJIBD010007669.1, read as the reverse complement.
AGTAAAAGTAAAAATGATTAAAATCGAGACATTCTGTGCCTCAGTTCTGCATTGCGCCACAAAGACACTGAGTACTCAAAGAGGTCTTGTTGTGTGAATGGATAGAAAGGGGAGATTAGACAGTGGTGAAATTTTGGTGGTTGTTCATTTGATAACTAAGCACAACCTGTAACTTAACATCATGCCTGGGGATCAGGAGAACACATATATTCTGCACACATACATCACTTCCCTCTTTTCCGTGTTCCTTGGCATAAATACTGAGATGCCCTATAGTTTTTTTTCCTCAAGAATTCATATTAGGTCCTGAGTGATGGTGCAGAGAATAGGGCACTTGCCTTGCACTCAACCAACCCGCCTTTGATCTCTGGCACTACCTATGTCCCCATGGACCACCGGAGTGATCTCTGAGAACAGAGCTAGGAGTAAGCTCTGAATACTGCTAGGTATGGCCCCAAACAAAACAAAACAAAACAAAATAAGAATCCACAGTATGAGTAATGAATATCCTTAGCTACTTCTAATCAATGAACTTTGGTGGTTTCTCAAAACTTAATGGTGTAATCAAAGTTATAAAAACATATAGCTTATGAGTCAAGAATATAACTCAATTGGTGAAGCACATGCCTAGTTCTGTTTGATTCTCAGCACCTCAGAGTCCTTTGAGTACTGTCAGGGGTCATCCTATAAAATGAAAAAGAATATTGTCTAAATGTTCAAAGAACTTTAGTACAATATTTTTCACTAAGAGTCCAAGAGGAAACAAGTTCAGAACTGTTTAGTGATTTTTCCAAAAATCCAAAGCCAAGGCAATACAATGTGGGGTGGGAGAAAAGGGGTGGGAAAAGAGGAGTATATTCAGTATTCCTCTTTTCTTTGCTGCAGAGATCTACAGGATATACTGCAAGGAAATTCAGAGTAATTCCATGAAAATACTGGAAGAAATAGTGGGTTTAACAGTATTTCCTAAAACAGTCCCTTTATATATTGAAAGCCACCAAATTTTGGGTATTGATTTTGTACCCTGCCACTCTACTTTAAGTACCTATTGTTTCTAGGAGTTTTTGTTGGAGAGTTTAGGGTTCTCTAAGTATAATATGTCATCTGTGAATAGTGATAGCTTGACTTCTTCCTTGCCTATATGGATGCCTTTAATGTCCTTTTCTTCTCTGATTGCTATGGAAAGTACTTCCAATACTATAACAAAAGAGAGGAAAGGGATATTAAGAACACGATCCCATTCACAATTGTGCCACAGAAAATTAAATACCTAGGAATCAGTTTGACAAAGAATGTAAAGGACATCTACAAAGAGAAATACAAAACATTACTTCAAGAAATAAAAGAGGAAACAAGGAAGTGGAAATGCATCCCCTGCTCATGGATCAGGAGAATCAACATTGTCAAAATGGTAATATTCCCTAGAGCTTTATACAGATTCAATGTCATCCCTATAAGGATAGCAATAACATTCTTCAAAGAAATTGAACAAGCACTTCTGAAATTTGTATGGAATAATAAACCTGCATGGATAGCTAAAGCAATTCTTGGGAAAAAGAAGATGGGAGGCATCACCTTTCCCAACTTCTAACTCTACTACAAAGCAGTGGTAATTAAAACAGCATGGTATTGGAATAAAAATAGATCTGTGGACCTATGGAATAAAGTTGAGTATCTTGGGGGGGGGGGGAGGTGGGGGTGTTTTTTTTTTTTAAAAGGGGGGGGGTTGGGGGAGGAGTGTTGGGGGACAGTATCTGACAACCAGCCTCAAACACATAAACAATTAATCTTCGATAAAGGAGCAAAAAAGTACCAAATGGAGCAAGGAAAGCCTATTAAACAAATGGTGCTGGGAAAACTGGGCAGCTAGATGTAAAAAATGAATTTGGACCTCTGTATAACACCATGCACAAAAAATCAGATCAAAATGTATTAAATATCTCAACATCATACCTGAATCCATAAAGTACATTGAAGAAAATATAGGAAAAACCCTCCATGACATTGAAGCTAAGGACATCTTCAAAGAAGAAACTACACTAACAAAACAACTAAAAGAAAAGATTATCATATGGGACTACATGAAGCTAAAAATCTTCTGCACCTCAAAAGAAACAATGACCAAGATACAAAGACACTCCACAGAATGGGAAAGAATATTCACCCAATACCCATCTGATACGGGGTTAATACCCAGTATATATCAGGCACTGGCAGAACTTTAAAGGAGAAAATAGCCAACCCCATCAAAAAATGGGGAGAATAAATGAACAGAAACTTCAACAAGGAAGAAGTTCTAAAGGCCAAAAGACATATGAAATAAACGTTGATCATCATTATTCATCAGAGAGATGCAAATCAAAACAACAATGAGATATCATCTCACACCACAGAGACTGGCACATATCCAAAAGAGCAAGAACAACAAGTGCTGGCATGGATGCAGGGAAAAGGGGACTCTCATTCATTGTTGGTGGGAATGTTGACTGGTACAGCCTTTTTTTGGAAAACTATATGGACATTCCTCCAAAAACTAGAAATTGAACTTCCATTTGACCCAGCCATACCACTCCTTGGAATATATCATGGGAAGCCAAATACATGCAGCGGAAACACCATCCCTACTTTTATGTTCATAGCAGCATTATTCACAATAGCCAGGATCTGGAAACAACCAGAGTGCCCGAGAATGGATGACTGGATAAAGAAACTTTGGTACATCTACACAATGGAATACTATGCAGCTGTTAGGAAAAATGAAGTTGTGAAATTTTCCTATAAATGATGGACGTGGAGAGGATCATGTTGAGTGAAATTAGTCAGAAGGAGAGAGACAGATACAGAATGACTGCATTTATTTGCATGACAAAATAAATATACATATATATATACATATTATATACCAATATCCATGGTCAGGTGAAAGGTGGATCAGGAGGTCTTGTCAAAGGTGGAAATTACCACAAACGTGTGGGAGCAGAGGTTAAGTAAGACAGAGAATGGAACAGTGTGCCAATAATTGTCGAAAGTGCTATTACCACATAGAACTAAGCATTAAATGGTAATGAAGATACACATGATATCTAAAAGATACACATGATAACCTCTAAGTATATATATATATATATATATATAGATATATATATATACACACTTAGAGTATATATATATACTTACACATATATATATATATATATATATATATATATATAAATTACAATCCACAATGTGTAGGAGAGGAAGAGAGAAAGAGAGAGAGAAAGAGTAAGAGAGAAAGAGATAAAGATCCTGCCATGGAGGCAGGCTAGGTTGTGGGGAGGGAATCGGGGACATTGGTGGTGGGAAATGGGCACTGGTGGAGGAATGGGTGTTGGAAAACTGAATGGCGAAACCCAGATATGAACATTTTTGTAATTGTTTATCTCATGCTGGTATAATAAAATATATCAAAAAGATAAAAAAATGAAACAGTCCCTTTATTGTATTAGGAAAGTCCAGCTGATGGAGAAATAAGATTGTCTGATAAGCCTTAGAATCTGGGATGCAATATTAGAGCATCTTATCTCAAACTCTAGTTCTCTTCTCTCTAAGTTTATGGTAGCAAAAAAAAAGGCAGACATCATTCAACAAGGCAAAGGACTGTACATTATTCAGAATTTGCAGCAGGTTTAAAATTAAGCCTTTGCATGAAGTAAGTATCTAGAGCTACTATTTCTTTTTGAGAGGTGCTCATGCAACCCCCATGCTTGTGGCTGGCTGCACTATGCTAGGTAAGACATACATTTTCATTGCAATATACTTTGCCAGTATTATCAATTATTTCCTGAAGTTATTTCAAGACTTTCTTAACATGGTGGGTCAGGTGATGATTTCCTCAGAGGTCACGTGAAACTACAGGTTGGTTGTCCATACTGAAAATTTCTCCATATAACCATGATGATACACCTCTTACCACAGGCATTGTCTTCTGCCTTTTATTGGATCTTCCTTTTATTCCTTATTCTTTTTTTGTTACATTTACTCTCTCTCGTATATTCACTATTTCCCTGGATTTGTATAAAGAACATTGATTTCAAAGTGCGTTCTCTGCTATTCCTCCACTGTTGACCCAGAGCATGCTGGTGGGCCTGGGGATAAATATTGTAACCAACTGTTCTTGGGTATCCGAGAAAAGAGACATTCTCAAAGAACCAGAGATAACAAATGCAGTAAGAAGCACAGGCATCGTGAGCATGAGGCGGGTAGGTACAAGGCTTAGAATAAGAGGCTTTGACATAATTACAGACCCCAGGAACTTCCCGGGAGGGAAAAGGCAGGTGAGCAAAGATATTATGATGTAATGAATGAGCAGGAGTGGATCTAGCAGAAGAGGATAAGAACAGTCATATATTGCGGGAATGGCAAGAGAGTGGTGATTAGGGGACAAAGGGAGAGGGCGTGGAGGTTCAGAGCACCTATGAAAAAATAGGGGAGAGCAGTGGAACTTGGGGGAGGCAACGGAGAAACAAAACTAGACATAGATGACCTGAAAGCTGCAGCACTATGTCTGCTAGCTGGACAATTACCAGAAACAGACCCTAGCTCCCGGATGCCCTGATGACTCTGTCTACTAACAGCTTTTCTTGCAGACAAAGTCCTCAACTTCAAGGTTGTCTTCATTGATGTCTGTATTTGTGGTAGTTCCAAATGGATGGGGGTGCCACATTTCCTCGTAACGATAAATCTAGATGTTTATGCCCGTGTGCGACTAGCATGCAGGCAGGATTAATTTATTTTAAAAATTATGCTTGGAATTAAATTACTTATGAGTATAATGGATTATAAATCACATGGTGTGAACTATTGAAATCCACTGCACTTTTCATGTGTGCCTTAATAAGGTGTAGGGTTATTTACGGATTACAAATTTATAGGTCTGGAGTAATAGCTCAGCCTACAATATGTAGAACAATTCATTTATATATTTTGATTTTTTCTCTAACACTGGCTAGTAAAAATTTTACTTTTGCATTTGTACTGGATGCCTAAATACTTGTGTCTTCTCTGTAGCTAAGAATTCAGGTATCACCTCCCTTTTTTGGAAGAGACTACGTATCGGCCATCATTTAAAATTTTTTTTCTCCTCTTCTGTCTCTGCAAACAACCATGCCCTTGTATTCAGACAAGGTGAAAATCTCTCATTTATTTATTGGTTTTGGAGAGGCCACGCCTGATGGTGCTCAAAGATTAGTCCTGGCTCCACACTTAGTGATCACTCAGATTGGGATCAGGGGACCATATAGATGAGGGATTGAAGCCAGGTGGCTGCGTGCAGAGCAGGTGCCCTACTTGTTGCGCTATCTTTCAACCCCCAAAAGAATCTGTCCTTTATTTAAAAGGTATCTGGAGAATTAACTTTTCTCAGAATGGTGACTGAATAATAATTCTTATAATGTCTGCCCCTAAATACTGCTTTAATCTGTCAAAATTTGTATTGAGCTTGTGAAAAGTTTTTATACCATTGAGAGTATTAAAACTGGAAGCATCTCCACACAGAAAACAAATAAGATTGGTTTGAACCGAGATCAACACAGCCAGGATATAAAAATAAAAACAACAGATAAACAGAGTGTGAGCCTAATTCCCAAAGATGGAGACATAAGGGCCAGGAGTCTGGTCCATGGTTGAAAACTTGCTATGAGTGGTGAAGACTGGAGGGTAGTCAGGTCAGAGAAGTCCACTGTTACAGGTATAGCTGGAAATGATCACTTTGGACAAGAACTTGGCATTGGAAGTAGGTAAAGCGATAAACCCGATAATCTTTCAGGACCTAAATTGCAGGACCTATACTGAAAACCATAATGCCCGAAAAGGAAAGAACACTCTTTCTTTTGATTTTGGATCGAGCTCAGGAGGTTGACACATGCAACCTCTGTGACAGACTTCGCTCTCTAAGGAGTCAGAGAGAGAGAGAGAGAGAGAGAGAGAGGGGGGGGGGGAAAAATTTCCTGCCACATAGGATGGGGGAGGAGGAGGACGGTAGCAGGGATGGGGGAGCAGGGGGACATTGGTGGTCGGAAATGTGCACTGGCAAAGGGAAGGGTGTTGAAACATTGACTGAAACCCAATCTTGAATAACACTGTAACTGTGTATCTCACATTGATTTAAAATAATAATAATAACAACAACAACAGCAATAATAGTAATAATCATATCACTGCCCAAAAAACATGCCTGACAGCAAATAAAATATAATTATCCACTATGACCTAAAATAAGCTTTTTGAAGTTCATTCAGATCAATTTGAACCATAATTATAAAGCAGAAACAGTAAATCTAGGAAAGAAAATAGATGATAATTAGATCCGAAAAATTACTTGAAGTATCATACATAAGCTTGAGAATCAAGGGAACAGTATCTACATGGCATTCCCAAGAAAAACAGACCAGGAATGACAGACATTGCCAGAAAGATGTTCTTTGACTTCCAGGAGAGAAGTAAGAATGAGTCACTAT